>JAKSZP010018902.1:0-65255 GCA_022478985.1 Massospora cicadina | reverse complement strand
CAAGAATGAGTGGGTTGATCATAATAGGGATGGAAAGGACCCGCCCGTGAGTAAAGTGAATGGGGAGAAACCTATGGATTGCCCCTATATTGTTGGGATCCTTCATTTAGCATAATTTTAGAGGCAGATGCAGGATTCTTTCGCTCCACATTGGGAGCACTGAAGGTGACGGATAGATGGAGTAAATGATGGATTATTTTAAGTAACTCCGCATCCTCCTGAATAGTGTATGCCATAGCATTATGCAATTCATGATAAGGCTTGATAGCCGCCCTCATCTCTATGCCCACTTCCTCATTAGATAAGACATTCGCACCCAACAACACATGAGCCTCACTAGTGAACCACTCCATAAACTGTATCAAAGACTCATCTTTTTGAAATGATATTGTTAAAAAGTCTTCCTTGCGCTAAACCATTTTCGCTTTGCCCCCAAACATGCTAATTACAGTCTCCTTCACCTCTTGGTAAGCTACAGTACTATCTTTAAGATAACATGTAACTTGATCAGCACTTGAAACATTCAACATGGATAACAACAATTTAGCTTTCCACCAATCGGAAGCCCCCTCTATGGCAAACTAAACCGCTTGAAAAACTCAAGTATGTTACCATCACGTTTAATTGGGGGCAGCCTGTCACTGCAGATTTCCCCCTTCTTAACAAACTTATCTAAGTTATAATCTGCACAGTCTAGCTGCTCCGTCATGCTGCCTGTCCATGGCCCTTTGGAAGATTGCTGGGGCATTGCTTAATCCTTGAGGCATACGAGTTGGTTCAAAAAAACCTTCACTTAATATCAGGGCACACTTGGCATGGTCTTCTGGTGATAACTCGATTTGCCAGTATCCACTGGCTAAGTCCATGGCCAAAAAATAGGTGGATTCAGCCAACAACCTAAGGGAATCATTAATCCTAGGTAAGGGATAACAATCTTGTCGAGTAATAGCATTCAGTCTGCAATAATCTATAACAACTCGGTGGGAACCATCTCTCTCCTTAATCAATTTACAATGGAGATGCACAAGGACTATTGGAGGTTTTAACAATCCAACCTCCAAAAATTGATGCATCTCCTTAGTAACCTGGGCTTCTTGTACTTTAGACTTATAGGGCTTTGCACTAATAGGAGGGTGATCTCCAGTTTCAACAGAGTGCATTACTCCTTTCATCTTCCCAAAATCGTAAGTATGCTTAGCAAAAATGTCTGAATATTTGTTTAATAATTGAAGCACTTGTTTCTCCTGTTCCTTAATGAGGTGTTTTCCGATAGTTGGATCCACAGTAAGGATTTCCTGATCACTTTCCAACCCAAAATCTTGTAGACTTCTGAAGGGTTTAACATCATAAATCTGAGATAAGGGCAGTAACTTGACATAAGCAATTGGATGCTCTCAATATACCAATTTTGGCTCATTGGTAAGGTTCGCCAGTAAGATGGATAATGATCCTGAGTAAGCTTAATCCAATAATCCAAGACAAGGCAAGAGTTCTTTAGCAGAAGGGTTGAAAATGCCTTGAACTTGTAACGAATGCCCTTTGGGAATCGAAAAACGCAAAGAAGAGTTAACAATTACTGTGATTTTGGCAGAATAACTAAATTTTTGGGGGAGTATATAGGCATCCCTTCTTCAATATTAGCCAAAGTAGGGGGTAATTTTACATGAGAATCTTCAACGTGATATTGAAGTGAATAAGACATATTTTTCCTTATAGCAGACATAACCAACATTAGGTAGAAGCATGATTGAATAAAAGTAATGGAACTCTATACCCCTAGAATGACAACGATGAGTCAGGGTAATTGATAATTTTATCAAATTCTCGTAAAAATTGAGTCCCTAAAAGTAGGTCATAACTCAATTTATTAAGTACAATGGCAGGGATTGTAAAAGTTGACTTCCCAATTTTCAGGGGAAGGAACGAAAAATCTCCAGTTGACTGAGTACTCTGAGGTCCAGCCGTGCCATATTCTTCAAAGTGAGAAATATCAGGAGTTATTTTGATACGCTTTGTGAATTTTGATGAAACAACATTTTCAGGAGACTCTGTATCTATGATAGCCTTGACATTGACTTGATTCACTTGGAAGTCAATATGGGTAATGGTGCTTCCAAACTGAGAGGATAAAGCTAACAAGGAGGGCAAGGAATAAGAAGAATGTTCATCCTTATTATACACGATTGGGCTTTGATGTTCTTGCTGGGCACTCATATCTTTATCAGGGTGGAGAATCTTATTGGGCTTATCTCTTTTCTTCTTCTCATCTGCTTCCTTCTTGAAACAATGATCCTCAGTATGAAAATATCGATGACATTAGTTTCACTGGATCGCCCTAGTATTCTCAGGCATAGCATAGATGTTGGGGCGACTAGGTCTAGGAGACTCATAAACTTGGGGTTTTTCAGAGAATTGAGGAGGCAATTTTAATAAGGCCTCCTTAATGTTCAAAATACTTCGGAAATTCTTTTTTACACCGATCAAATAAACTCACATCTGCATTCTAGAAGAAAAAGCTGACATAACTGCTGTAATCGCATCATCCAAATTTAATCAACCACAAGCCACTAGAGTCTGAGCTTCCTGATAGAACCAATGAGCAAAAGTCTTTGATGGATTCATTTTGATGGGGCTGAATCCCCATAAAAGCCTGTTTTTGGAAGGGATGAAGTTTGTTCATACCCATTTTCTTTGATTAGCGCTTCCTTCACCTGAGAACAAGTAGAACAAGTCATCAAGTGAAGTACCATGATATCCTGAGCCAAATGAGTAAGGCAATTTGGCAAATAATTCATTTTTTGTTGATCCGTAGCCTCACTTAGCACCTTTTCATAAAGATAGAGGAAGGAGATAATGCTGCCTTCCCCTGGGGAGTACTTGTCTTTGAATACCGGTTTGAAACTCATGAGGGCATTAGAGGTCAAAACATGTACTCCAGGTGGTTCAGATTGAGTGGAAACATATGAATTGGAGTCCAACGCTTGAGAAGAAAATTGAGGATAAGGACCAGCAGCTTCAGTACAAATTTCACTAAATTGACTGATCAACTTAGCAAGCCCCACTTTCTCATCTAATTGGCGAGATAGCTCAAAGATCTATTCCTGTTGGGCATTATACTTGAGTTCCAGCGTCTCAATCTTTGCTTGAAGCATTTAACTTTAGATTTACAAGCTTGGAGCAGGATATCAGTGTCCTTTGCCCATATACCCAAATTGACCAACTCATTGGATAAAGACTGTAGTGACAAGAGGGGATTGATTGGTGCCCCATTGGGGGCTAAGTTACATTCCTTGGCCAACTTATAGAATTGTTTACGCAAGCAATCCATCATACTTAAGAGAGAGTCGATTTGTAGAAGGGATCCAGAATGCCCATCAGCACCTGGAGGCCCCCAAGTTCCTTCCATGCCTGGCAGTCCCCGAGGCCCTAAATTCCCAGGAGGTCCTCGAGGTCCATCAGCACCAGGTGGTCCACATGCTCCTACACCCCCAGATGGCCCACAAGGTCCTTCAGCCCCTGAGGGGACCCATAGATCCTGAGGCTTTCTCTACCTCATTGACCTGGAATTGAACCCCTGAGTAAGCTGTTCCAATTGAACGAGATGGGTATTAACTTCTGCCTCCATTAATTGATTAAGCTCTGAGAGTTAGGAAAGACCCTCTCTCCATTCTTTCTGAATCTCCTGAACTCGCTTTGTGAACTGATCATCAACAAACCCAGACATCCCAATATTAAGCTAAATAAGCTGTTGATGGATTTCATTGAGAAGGGTCCAATTACTAATAATGCCTCATTATTATCTTGGCTAAATTTGGAGGCAGACTTAAAAATATGGAAACATGATTATTCAAGGATTGAAGTCCTTCTAGTAAATTGAGCATCCCTTGATGGTGCATTCCCACTATGGGTAATAAATGGTATAAGGTTGGGTGAACAAGCTGGTGCAAGTATTGCTCAGGGCCAATTCTAGGATTTTGGGAGGATTGCAACACTTCCCACAAGATAGAGGGTACAGCATTAGATTGAGATCAGGTAGCACGGATTCCAGGGATTAAAGCACCTTCAAGCAGTTAATTAATAATATTTAGTAAAACCCCAAGTGGTATTTGAAAATCTGAGGTAAAGCATAAGCTAGGACCATAAAATTTCAAGTTGGCATGAAATTTCAACTTGGAGGGTAATCTTGGGATTTGGATTTCAGATAAATGAACCCATCATAATATGCGGCCTTGCTCATGGTCATGAGCTTCTTCAGGCTAAAAATGAGAATCCATGGTAGTGATTGACGTTTTCACTGGTGCGTAACTCAGAGTGCCCCTGTAGTGAGCACCAGTATGGAAGTTTTTGATTACACTTCTGATGGGGAAGGTTTTCTCTCGAAGTTACACTGGGCGGATTCTCGAAAAAGCAGTAAAAATTAAACGAAAATACAGGTTATAAATTAACCTAATTTTTATTATCAAAAAGAGGGGATATTTATAGGCTTCATAACAGCTCATAATCTATCAGAGCAAATTAAACTCTGCGCGACCAAATCTTCAATCAACTGATTGGGATGAGATTGATCATTAACTTTGATAGATTGAAATATATTGCTCTCTCCTTCTGATGATGCCAGGGGAATCGAGGGAGTGGAATTTTTGAAGATACGTGAATTCAGTGAAATCCTGACACTTGTTTTTGGTTGGACATGGTTTGATTGCTGCCAAACTCTTAGATTAAAGCTGTATAGAACTGTTCACAGGAGTTGCACTCCTTCAAATGGGGGGTCATGATCTCCCAGGTAGTGCTATCTAGGCAGGAGTGGATATGCTTTACCTTCTGCCAGTCGGTGGCCACATCCATGGAACTTTCATATGTTTACAGGAAGGAGACAATTCTTCCCATCTGGGTATGAACCTTTCTTATAAAACTAGGTTTAAAGTTAGTTACAAGAGGAGTGGAGAGGGTGTTAACACCAGGGATGGGCGCTGGCTCTGAGATCTCATTCTCCAAATAGTTGTGGGGAGCTTTTTGACCTAGCCGTCCTGTAGGCCCTCAAGGTCCTCTTGAATATTATCATAATTTTGGTTGAGAGAGGAAACGGAAACATTATTTGCAACCTGCTCCTTTGTAGATTGAATGTTGGCACCCTGAAGGTGAAGCTGGCTCTCAAGGGTGGTCAATTGTGTTTCAACCCCTCAACAAGTTTGTTCAAGATGAGAGATGAGAGTATTGGTATGCATGGTGAAGGCACTGAAGTTGTCCATCTATGTCTGACAGTGCCTCGTTGAGAGCCTAGGGTCAAGAGGGACTCCATCTATTTGGAGTTTGCATCCCTGAGCTACATTTCAAATTTGATTGCATAGGGCAGCCAAGGCTGTTATCACATCCTTCCGTCATGAGTCTTCAGGGCCATCAGGGGTGGGTGCTGAGGGACCTGGGGCCCTTGAGGTCCACGGGGACCCTCTAGTCCTATGGGTCCCTCACAGCCTTTGGGGCCTTCAGGCCTCCTAGGTCCTTCAGGACCTTCACTCCTGGAGGAGTTGTCACAAGAGGCCAGCTCCCAATATGTTGTTGCAGGGTCCATACCAGATCCTCAACTTGGAGGAGGCACTGATTCCAAGTTGCTTCAAGAAGTTGGACGTTCCAATGCAGCTGGTCCTCAAGATAACCAGAGATCCCGCTATCTAACACCACAATTTGATCTTGGACCTCGTTGATTAACCATTGGGTATCAACAATGGATTTGCGATTGTCATGGACAAAGGAGGAGACTGTGTTGTATAATTGACAGTATGAGTTTTTAAGGCCTGGGTGATCTCCAGTTTTTAGGAGACTTCTTGATGGTGCAACCCAACTAGTTGGAGTAGGTGATGAATAGCTGGGTGAACAAAGTTGCGAAGGTAGCGTTTGTAACCCAGGGCAAATTCTCCTGCCAGCAGCTGGTCTGAGGCATAGAGGTCCTGCATGGTAAAGGAAACAGAAGAGGCATGAGAGCAGCTGGAGCGAGAACCCCAGAGAGATGTCATTTATTAATTGTTGGACAACATTGTTAAGGTTCTTGTACTGAAGTTGTTACTGAATTCCATCAAAAGAGGGCAGGGAGAACTGAAATGTGGCCCAGAATTTTAACCTCATAGGCTGCGAGGGTGGTATTGCGTATCATGAGGTACTAACCCATCGAGAAACGCTTCTTTACTGATCAGCAGATTGATCTTCAGGGCTGCTAGTACTCTCCATTGTTTGTGATAGACATTTTTACTTAAAACAGCTAGGAGCCCCCCTGTAGTGAGCACCATGTTTTTCAGCATTACAGTTCTTTGGACTGTTGCCAAGGTCCAAAGGTGGGCTCAAAGCTGGAAAATTGCAAAAAGGGTTGCACTTGGTTCAAAATGAGCCAATTAAGCGAGTGGAGGTCAAAAAGAAAATGGAATAATGGATTGAATACTGAATATTTTATTAGATTAGAACGTGTTGATTTCTATAGGGTGCGTAGGGACATGGTGCCTCAAGGATCTTTGTGGCCCCATCCATTAAGAATCTTTCTTGGAATTCTATATTGACCACCTGATTGGCACCCTAATTTTATTTTGCCACCTCATGGCTGGATCAGTGGAAACTCTGTCTCGCGTGATTCAGGAAGTGGGGATGAGACTCCAGAAGTCATCTCTATTGATCCTCATACATAGATGGATTCATGATTGCGTTTAGATTGGTGCTATTAAGATAAGGCTCTGTTCAAATAGGCTCAAGAGTCAATTCACTGCAGCTCAATTTGAAAGTGGTGAATTCGCTTGTTACTTATGTTTACTGACAGCCTCCATCATCCCATTGTCGACTTTGTCCCTTAAGTCATACACCCTCATGACACTGGTTCTCCTATTATCTCCATAGTATATGCAATAAACTTTATTGCCCCTGCTTCGTTTTCCAGGCTGTTCACAGTTGAATCTCAACTCATCAGTCCCCCATAACTCATGGACCCAGGCAGCACCAGCAACTTCATTAAGCTTAAGCTCACTAAGGCTCTCAACTTAGGCTTAGTAGATGGTCCCCCATCTTATGTGCATCCTCTGAAACTATTGCTAGTTTATATGTCAAGAAGCCCCTAAGGTTTATAGTACATGGTACACGCTTCAATAAAGAAAATTGGTGGTCCCAGGCTCCTATACCCCATCATTCTAGGCATTAGGTGTTGGTGTAGACATAATGTATATCTAAACTAGGCACTTTTACCCTCCTCTTTGAAAACTCAGATGTTCAGGGGAGCTTACCCCCTGTATGAATCCAGCTCTCTAGTGCTCACTGGTGCTTACGCTGCTGGATCCCACAAAAGCCTTAATAAAAATTACAAAATAAACTTCTAATAAAACTTGGATTTCTATAAGGTTTTATTAGGAGCGTGAGGTAGTAAAGGAAAAATGATCACCTTGATATCTGCCTGATCCATATAGAAACTGTTTCTAAGGGTTGAAGGAATTTGAGGATAGTTTCAGAATAGCTTCAATGCATTTTGAATTAGAAAATATTAAATACTCTCCTATCAGATCGTGGGAAATGTGAGTTAATTTTTGGTAAAATGATAATTGAGGTTTTGGGGAAGAATGTACCCATGTAGTAATGTCTTGATATATTTTAATCAATCACCACTCATTTAAATACTTTCATTTTGGGGGACCTCCACCACGCCTATAAAAGGGTGGTCCCCGCGTAGGTGCTTGGGAGGACCTGATTGTGTTTAGGGACGTGCCTTCCAATGGTTGCCCTATGGTCCGTTGGGTGGTCAGAGTAATCTGATTGCTCTTTTGACATTTATTGCCCATACAGGTTTCAAAATGGTGTTACCCCAATTAACGAGGTTCCAACGGGAATCAGCCAGGGTCTTTTGGCCAATATCCTCGACATTATCAATATCATGTTTATTAAAATCATCTTAGTAGCATCAGAGAATTGCAAATGGACAACATTTCTCCTTTTCAGCTGAATTAGACCTAAAACATTATATATTTCAGCTGCAAAGGCAAATGTATGACATTACCCCCTCAAGATTGTTGAGAGGAAAATATGGGCGTAGTGAACGGCCATGTACGCGATTGATGGTGATACCAGTAGCTAGAGATTTGATAGAGTACTCATTACCTCTCTTGTAAGTGATGGTAAAGGGACCCTCCCAAATTAATCCAAGCCTACCACTTCTAGGAGTGATGCGGTTATGGTAGTACAACACCATGTCAGATACTTGTATGTAGGTAGGGGGTCCAAAACTCATTGGCAGCCTGCCCTTCTATTGTCACTGTTTTTCTAAATTGGTCATAGATTCAGATTGGAGTTGGATTGTTCGCTGAACCAATCTTCTCATAACTTTCCCCAGTTCCTCAAGTCTAGAAGAGAATACATCCTTAGCTAAGAGGGCAGGTATGCCTGGTTCCCGCCCATACAAGACATGGAATGGAGACATTTTTAAAATCTGGTGATAGCTAATCTGGTATGCCATAAGAGCACTGGGTAGATATTGATCCCAGTGAAGAGGATCAGAGGAGTCATTTTTTGAAGAATGAAAACCAAGGTTTCATTTGTTCTTTCCACAGTCCTAATGGTGGAAGGGTTATATGGAGCTGAGAAAAGTTGTTGTACTCCCATAGATGTGGCTAGGGTTTTGTCTACTCTGGAGGTGAAGTTCTTACCGTTATTTTAGAGTAGTACTTGAGGCCAGCCGTGACGAGTGAAGATGTGTTGATATAAAAAGGTGGCGGTGGCCTTGGCCGTTTGGGCAGGAAGAGCCATGGCTTCAACCCACTTAGTGAAGTGGTCAATAGCTACTAGGATAAATCTGTTTCCACTAGTAGACTGAGGAAGGGGACCTATTACATCCAAACTAATGGTCTGGAACGGTTGTTGAGGGGTAGTTGGTTGATACTGGTATCTAGTCTTGAAACCAGATTGCTTCTTTCATGTAAGGCATGCTTCCAAGACGTCAATAGTATATTCCATCATACCATCCCAATAAAACTGATCCTTAATCCACTCATAGGTTTTCTTTTCCCCTCCATGACCTAGGGTGGAATGAGCTTCTAAGATAACAGGTACGCGTTCTGAGGGTCAAAAGTAAGGTAGCCATTTTGTCCCCACCTGCTTATACAACTTCCCATTTTCAACTCTGGTGTTATGAAAGTGCCGGGCTAACATTTTCTGAACAGGCTCATCCTCATCTTCCCATTCATTGGGGGTCATTAAGAAGTCATCTAACCTCTCTGCCTCACTATTATCCAAGTGAAGGGCTTGCAGCCGAGTCAATCCATCAAAATTCATGTGACAGGCCCCAGCATGGTGTACAATCTTCATGTCATAAGGCTGGAGCTTTAGAGCCCAGTGAGCTAACCGTCCAGTAGAATCCTTCATATTCCATAACCATTTCAATAAAACGTTGTCAGTAACCACAGTGAAAGGGGTCCCATATAGGAATAGGCGATAAAGTTTCACAGCTAACAAAATGGCAAGGCACTTCTTTTCTGTTACGCTGTGGTTGCGTTCTGCTTTTGGAAGCATTTTATTGAAGTAAGATACAGATGATCAACACCGTTTTCATCCAATTGGGCTAAGATGGCCCCAACAGCGTAGTCTGAGGCATCAGTAAACAAAATAAACTGTTTATAATAATCTGAGTGCCTTAAGATAGGACGTTGTTGTAGCAGTTGCTTCATCATCTCAAAAGCAGATTTTTGTTCAGCACCCCAATAAAAAGGGATATTCTTGGTTAATAGCCGGACAAGGGGCTCACTGAGTTGGGCGAACTTAGGGATGAACTGATGGTAATACCCCATCATCCCTAGAAATACCTGAATATCCTGTAAATTTTTGGGGGGTGGCATTTTTGAGATGGCTTTGACCTTGTCCTGCATGGTTTGAATTCCTTCTTTAGAAATGGACTGGCCAAGGAAATCTAATTTCCTTTGGAAGAAGGTACACTTCGAGGGCTTCCACTTAATGTTAGACTTATGTAAACATTGAAACACCTCTTTCAAGTGATCAAGATGTTCATTGAAGGTTTTTGAGAACACCATAATGTCATTAAGATAGACGATGAAAAAAGTTAATTTGATGTCCTGCAAGATGTGATCCATCGCATGCTGGAAAGAGGCAGGTGCATTGCACACCCCTTGGGGTAATCGTGTGGGTTGGAAGAGACCTTCACTACAAATAAGAGCGCTTTTCCTGATCTTGAGGAGAAAGGTCCATTTGCCAATAACCATTGGCCAAATCCATGGCGGAGAAGAAGTTAGAGCCAGAGAGTTGAGCCATGGCATCATCAATGCGAGGGATGGGATAGCTATCCTTCTTAGTGAGGTATTTAACCTACTTTAGTCCATGACTATCCGATGACCTCCATTTTTCTTTTTAATTAGTAATAAGGGTGAAGACCAAGGTCTTTGTAAAGGAACAAGTAACCCCGCGTCTAATAACTGCTGGAGCTCCGTCCTCATTTGTTGTTCCTCCACCTTTGACTTGTGATACAGTTTTGGACCTATAGGCCGGGCATCACCCACATCAATGGAGTGGCACCAGCCCTTAATGTGGCATTAGTCAGTATCCAATTTGGAGAATATGTCACTGTATTCGTCTAACAAGGTATAAACTTTTTCCAACTCCTCTGGGGTCAGCTTGTCATAAATATGAACATTGGGCAAGGTGCACACCATTTTGTCCATGGGTAAGCCCAAATCCTCCATAGAGCCAATGGAGTGGATATGTTCAATGTCCTCTACTGGGAGTAGAAAACCTCTGCCAATCTCTGGTGTTTCCATATGATCATGTCCTTTCCGGTGAGGTTCCCCAGTAGAATGGTTATTGTCCTCTGGTAGGCTGGGTCTAGTATCCCAGGCAATACACGAGGCTCCAAGGGGCTAACGCCCTCAATACTCATGAGGTGAAACAAGCAATGAAGTGGTATTTTAGTGTGATTTTAGTGTCAACCACTCGTTGTTCCCCAGGCTTAATCAAGACCTCATCTGCCATGTAGAAAGGGATACCATCCCCATCATCCACTGAATCAGGTAATTTCTTTGTATTGTGGCTGGAAGTGGAATAAGGCAAGGTTATATCTGGAAAAGTGTATTCAACCAGGCAAGAGTATTCATGCTTGCTGGGTTCTTTATTGGATAAGACTAAAGGGACTTTGTAGTTGAGTAACGAGAGAACCCCTTGCTTCAGGTTGATTATTCCTTTATACTCAATCATAAATTGAGTGCTGATGAGCATATCATATGCGTTGTTGTCCAAAGCCACCGCAGGGGCTGATAGGATAAGCTTCCCAATTCAAATGGGAAGGGAAAAGTATGCACTGATATCATGAGTATTATAGGAGCCAGCGGTTCCAAATTATTGTGTGTACTCCAAGTAAGGCGCTAGCTTTATCTTCTTGATAATCTTAGTGGAGATCACGTTGACTGGGGAGCCAGTGTCCAGAATGGCTAGTACTTGGACCTTTTGAATGACCACTTCAACCTTAGTGAGCGTTCCTCCAAATTTAGGTGACAAAGCTAAGACCTCCTTGAGCCGGAAGGTGGAGGTTAGCTTTTTAGCAGTCTCAGGGTATTTATCCATGATTGATTTTATGTTATGAACCCTCTGAAGAGGGCGTATCAAGCCAGCTAAGAATTGGTCACCATCACTGGCAGTGTCAATAAGTTTTGGACACACTAGTATTTGACTGAGGTGCATTTCCTCAGGCATGGCTTTCACATCTACTCTTCCAGAGTTCAAATGATCAGGCACATCTATTTCTGCAGGGGCTCCCAATATGCAATAACCAACATCATTGTAACACCCTCAGATTTGTCCCCAAGGGTATTCTCAACAACTGGTAAGGCTGCGATGTAGGTAGTAGAGATGTCCTCAGGAAATTGAATAGCCTTAGGGCGCGCATTTACCAGCTTAGCTGGAGGGGTAGGCACAGCAGCTTTATAGAGCTTGTTCAGGAGTATGGTTTCTACTACCTTACAGGGCTTTGATTCATAAGAAGGAGTTAAAAGCTTTTTGAGTCGCACTAAGGGAGCAGGTTTAGCATGGAGAATAGGCACAGGTGAGCTCACTTCCAACTGTTCAACCGGTTGTAATTCCTTAATGGTTAGAGCTGAAGGTTTCACCTCAGTGACATTTATTTTGGCACATAATTGGAATTCAGCTACTTCTACCAAAGCCTCTTATATATCGCAGATTTTTTTGAAGTGGCGTTTCACTGAGATGATATATCTGGCTAGAGAAGGATGAGGCATTAACCCAGTTAACAGGGCGTTGATAGCATAATCAAGGGTAAGCATGTTTGAGGTTGACAACCTTTGCATAGCAAGGTAAAATCATTCAGCAAAGGCAATGGTTGATTCACCTTCATACATACTTAGGCGCATAAAGGCCTGTTTTTCCCTGTGTAGACTTTGCTTTGATCTGAATTCAGCTAGAAGAGCCTCCTTCACCTCTGCCCAGGTGTGCAGAGGGCCTAGGTAAGGAACTATCATCTCTTGCGCTAGGTAGCTTAAACAAGGAAGGATGTGCTGCACTTTTTGCTTATCTGTTGCACCATCCATGGCAGCTTCATAAACATACAAAAAAGTAGCAATACTCCCTTCGCCAGGGATGTACTTGTCTTTAAAATATGGGTTTAGAGGGCGCTGCTCAAGTTCATTGAGTTGGGATAGAGCGCTTGTTAGTTGCTTTTCCAGAGCAACTAAACGTGATTTATATGAAGAGGAAAAGTGGGAGGGTTACTCATGGTTGTAGCTTCCATTTTTGATATTTTTTTAGTGTAAAGGGGTCCCCTGTAGTGAGCACGAATTTGTAGGAATCCAGCTCTCTAGTGCTCACTGGTACTTACGCCTCTGGATCCCACAAAAGCTTTATAAAAATTTATAAATAAAATATTAATAAAACTTGGATTTTTATAAGGTTTTATTAGGAGCGTGAGGTAGTAAAGGAAAAATGATCACCTTGATATCTGCCTGATCCATATTTAAACTGCTTCAAGGGTTGGGGGGAATTTGAGGATAGTTTTGGAATAGCTTCAATGCATTTTGAATTAAAAAATATCAAATACTCTCCTATCAGATCGTGGGAAATGTGAGTTACTTTTTGGTAAAACGATAATTGGGGTTTTGGGGCAGAATGTACCCATGCGGTAATGTCTTGATATATTTTAACCAATCACCACTCATTAAAATACTTTCACCTTGGGGACCTCTGCCATGCCTATAAAAGGGGGGTCCCCGCGTAGGTGCTTGGAAGGACCTGATTGTGTTTGGGGACATACCTTCCAATGGTTGCCCCATGTTCTGTTGGGTGGTCAGAGTAATCTGATTGCCTCTTTTGACATTTGTTGCCCATTCAGGTTTCAAAATGGTGTTACCCCAATTAATGAGGTTCCACTGGGAATCAGCCAGGGTCTTTTGGCCAATATCCTCAACATTATCAATATCATTTTTATTAAAATCGCTCTTAGTAGCATTGGAGAATCACAAATTACTGACATTTTTCCTTTACAGCTGAATTTGACCTAAAAATTTTTTTTTCAGCTGTGAGGGAAAAATGTCTGACACCCCTCTTAAACCCTATCTGCGCCTGTCTCCCCCCTGAGTGACCCACTTATTGTCTTGGTGCCATGTACACCAGACCTCCCACTGATCTCCCACCTTTTCTACTAACTTACAAGGACATTTTTGATTCTAACCTGGTCATTAGGCTTCCTTTACAACCTGAGCATGACATTAACTATCTCCTTATGGGTAACTTGATGAAGGTCAACTGCCATGGGGCGTGCAGATAATAATTAGAGTGGCCCCAAACTCCAGGTGAGTGAACACCTGGAACCCCAGCCAGAATACCTCAGGTACAGCCATCCATATTGATGAATAAAGTAATAGGGAGGCAGCTGCAAACACCAGCCATAGATTTATAATATTGGTTTCATAGTTATAAAATGTACGGCAGGCTGTTAAATTTAACTGATAAAATTTCTAACTTTTTGGGGATCATTTTTGTTGGAATTTTAAAGGGTGGATAAAGGGGAAAATGGAGTGAGGATGGAACTGGTCAGGGTCCGCTGCCTTATAAGCTCACAAAACTGATTGGGGAAATGAATGATCGTATTCATTATCAGAAATAATTTTACAATTTGATTACAATAGATCAACATCCAGAAATCCTTAAGATGCTGGATTGATCCTAGCCTGTCCAGCTGACTCATGCTCAAAGTTTGCCACCAACTTTTCCCTCCTACACAAATTCACTTGGCAGATCGGCATTGCTTTGTCTGGCAGGTGACTGGGTGCACCCACAGCCAGGCCACATATGGCTAGTTCAACTGAGTCAGGAAGGGGTTTTTTGTACCCATATCTATCAGGGATGGGCTCATGATTACTGGTGACAAAGGGCCATGGTGGATGGGAATTCCTATACCTGAAACTGATTTACTCATTTTACTCTCAACATATTTTTAATTTACTATATCAGCTTAACTTGAACCACTGGAGACAACCTTTCAAGAAGAATAATTGCTGGCAACCCCCCTGGCAGAGGCTCCTGACTGCTACCACTTTCCCACACATACCCTGGATTTTTTGCACCAGCTCATGGGTAGTTGGCAGGGGAAAATGATGTGACCTTCAAGGGATATGCCATCGCTCACATCTCATCTACCACATGGGCTAAATCACCCAGGGTGATGAAGGGGATAGCCACCATCTTTTTCCTCAACTTGTACTAAAATGGGAATACCTCCCAATCCAGCCACAGGGGTTGCTCCCCCAGACTTACACTTATTCACAAAAAAGTTGAACTCTTGCCTGAGTGTTCTGACCCTATTATTGGTGTTACCCAAGGTATGCAACTGGTGATATCTGAAACTTTGGTGGCCTCCTAGCCCCTTATACCCCTGAGGTTGCCCAAGCTGGACCTGCAGTTGCCCTCTAAACTGCACTTAGCATGTTTGTGGGGGCCTTTAAATATTTTTGATCTTTTGCTTTCCTCACATCCCCTCAAGATCCTCAACCAAAAGAGTTGGTTGGATGGCTTTACAACTAGAGTTGTGGATTAAATCTTGGTATATTGAGTACCCAAGCCTAGAACTAGCCTTACTTAATCAATTGGCTGACAGTAGATTAAGGTTATACTATACCATCCTGCTGAGCTTTATTGAGATTAGCATTTTTTAGTCTAAACTTATTTGAATTCAGGGTGGACCTATACTTACCAGACTAGGAGATTTAGTTGGGTTGGATACCCTAGCTAGTTGGCTACCTCAACTTAATGTGATATAATATCTATAGTTATCAGGACTCAGATAGGTAGGCTTAGATTGAAATATTGCTTTAGTAATCTCATGTATCAATTAAATTTAATCAACGCTTGGATCCAAGTTGCTTATTGGTGAGTTTAATCATAAGCAATAGTACCTTGGGTGATATTGTAAGGCTTAGCCCAATAACGCTATCTGGAGGGCCTTCGGGTAAACCAAACTTGCTTGAAACTTGTCATCGGATTTTAAGCCTCCGATTCCTCTATGGATCTGGTAAAATTATCTTTTTAGCTTAGTTGTCTGACTCCACCTATAAACCGATATAATATGACTTATTTAAGGTGGCTTACATAATAAAAAATCGAGTAACAGACCCCAAGGACAACACCGAGGTTTTTAAAAAGGGTTGGGATTATAGAGCAACCCCTAGCCAACTATCTGTTCAGTAACCTGTATAAAATTTTAGTTTAACTGAAGGGACCACCCGATTTTAACCGCTCAAACTTATTCGACCGAGCTGGGCTTGATTAGGACCGAGGCTCGCGTAAAATAAAAGTTTATAGCTAAGTTTTAAAAGGTATCGCTCAATATTAAATCGTCATCCTTTAGGTTTAATAATTTAAAAGGTTTGTTTACCTATAGGCTCCAACGGTTTATTTAAAAGATTTGACATTTCACGTTAAAGGTTGCGGGGTCGAGTTATAGTTTGAGATCTCTAAAACCTTAGTTAGAGTTGTACTTACCCTATTGGTTTAACCCTTTTGAAATAAATTTTTCCCTAACGTATACCCCTCTTCACATTGAGATCTTATCGGTGTGAGACGTTTCTCATATGAGCACTTTTCATTTGACCTCTTTGGTTATCTTTGGTTTAACCGTTTACGGTTATTTTTTAAAAAACATTTTGGGTTTCAGAGATTAACCCTTCACGTCTTAATCTCTGAACATATCTAGCGGTATAAAACGGACCCATGACCCCTTTGGAACGTAGCGGCGAGGGTACCGGTGAAGATGGGGACCACTATGCCTACAACCTTTACCATCTGCAGCTCGAGGGCGAGCGTAACCGGTTGCCGATCGTCAAGCACCGCGACGCGATCCTCTATAGCTTGGAACGTTACGCTACGGTTGTACTGGTGGCCCCAACCGGGTCGGGAAAGTCAACCCGTATTCGCTGATGTAATTTTTATCCTAAGGTCTTTCCCCTAGAACTGCCCCAATACTTGGATGCGGCTGGTTGGACGGCTGAGGGCCGAAGGGTTGCCATCACCCAGGTTGGTTGTAAATTTAGCCCATCGCTAATTTAACAGCCCCGCCGGCTCGCTGCCAGTACGGTAGCCACGCGAGTGGCGAACGAGATGGGGGTCGAACTGGGTCGGGGGGTAAGCTTCGGTTGGTATTCATTGATGCAAGGTGGGGTATTCGGTACGGTTTGAGGATGTCACCAGCCCCGTGACGCGGGTTCAATTTATCACGGATGGGCTGCTGGTGCGGGAGCTCTACCGGGACCCTCTGCTCTCGCGCTACTCGGTGATAATCGTTGATGAGGCGCATGAGCGGTCCCTCTCAACCGACCTCCTGCTGGCCGTTTTGAAGAAGGTGCAGCGGAAGCGGCCGGACCTGCGGATCATCATCGCGTCCGCGACCGCCGACGTTGAAACCTTCGTGCGATTTTTTTCCGCCCCAAATTCCGACGCAATTGTCCCTGGGCCTCGCGTGGACCTGCGCCCGCAGGACTCGAAGCCCCAAAGCGTCACGGCGCTTCACCTCGGCGGGCGCTTATTCCCAGTGGATGTGGAGTACCTTGTTGAGCCAATCCCGGACTACCTTGCCAAGGCGTATACCACTGTGCTGGCCATTCATCGCGAGGTAAGGCTGCCATCTGGCACTAAGCCGCAGGAACTTCCGGGGGACATCCTCGTATTTCTGACGGGGCGAGATGAGGTGGAGACGCTGGTGTCACAGCTCTACACGTATTCCGAGTCTCAGCGGGGAGCTTCGCGGCTCGTGGCGCTCCCCCTGTACGCCGGGCTTGGTCCGAGCGAGCTGGACCCCATCTTCAACTTTGCCGCGGAGCCAGGCTGCCTGCGCCGGGTGATCGTTGCAACCAATATCGCCGAAACGTCGTTGACCATCCCCAACGTCACGTACGTGGTCGACTGTGGGTTCGTCAAGCTTAAAACCTACCATCCCCACAACGGGTGGGAGCGCCTGGGCATAACGCCCACCTCCCAGGCCTCCGCCAACCAGCGGGCGGGGCGCGCGGGCCGCGTGCGGGCCGGCAAGGTGTTCCGCCTCTACACCGAGGCTAGCTATAAGGCGATGCCGCCGCATACCGTACCGGAGATGCAGCGCAGCGACCTGGCGCCGACTCTCTTGCTCCTCAAAGCCTTGGGCATCCACAATCTCGCCAGGTTCGAATTCCTGTCGCCGCCACCCTCCCAGCTCATGCTTAAAGCGCTTGAGGTAATTGGGGTTCAGCATTACGTCAACTTCAGTTTCTCTACGCCCTGCAGGTGATCGACTTGAAGGGCCAGCTGACCATCCCGCTCGGCACCCATTTGGCTGAACTTCCCATCCACCCCAGCCTGGGAAAGATGGTAAGCCTAGCTAGCCGGCGCCTGAAAGCAGCTGTTCGAGTCGGTCAAATACCGATGCACCCAAGAGATCCTGACGGTCGCCGCCATGGTGTCCATCAAGGTAACGCCGCTGCTGGGGGCTGACCTTTGCGCCGCAGTCGGTCTTCTTCCGGCCCGCCGCCGACCAGCTAGCCGCGTACGACGACGCCGTGAAAAAGTTCGCGGTGGAGGAGGGCGACCTGCTGACCTACCTCAACGGTAAGCCTCCGCAAGGCTTACTGATACCTAGTCTTCAACGCGTACCAGGCTTCCCCCAAGACCGCGCGGTGGTGCCAGCGCCGCTTCCTCCACCTCGCGGAGCTGCAGCGCGCCGAGGCCACGCGCCGCCAGCTCAAGGCTTACGTCCATAGCCGCCTCGGGGCGACCATGGCGTCGTGCGGTCGCGACACCCAGAGCCTGCGCAAGTGCATCCTATCGGCCTATTTCCACCAGGTGGCCAGCTTCAACCCCCTGGATGGCTCCCTCCAACAGCTCCGCGGGCGGGAGGTGAGGGTGCCTATACGCTATTTACCCACTAGACTCTGTACATCCACCCCGACTCGGTGCTTTTCCGCCGCGCCCCCAAGCTGCTGGCGTTCACCGAAGGTACCCCCTTTAATTGACTAATTTGTGGAGTCCTGCACACGACCAAGCCGTTTGCCCGCCATTTGGTGACCGTCGAGCCCGAGTGGCTGGCCGAGATTGTGTAAGTGTTGCCCAATCGCAGCTAAGCCGGCAGTCCGGATTACTACCAGGTCCGCGCCGCCGGGCCCTCCACCTCCGCGATCCCCATGCTGGGCTAGGCTATGATGCTTCGGCCGGTAACGAGTTATACCTCGTTACAAGCTTCTAGCGTGTGCCCAAGCGGATTGGTTGTACAGGTAGCCTTTAGTTCCCTTGACTTTGGTTGTTGGAGTTGTGGCACTGGGCCACTAATTAAACTCTTGCTAGGAAAGTCTCTTGAAAGTAATTAGCTGATTGGTTGTACAGGTAGCCTTCAGTTCCCTTGACTTTGGTTGTTGGAGTTGTGGCACTTGAGCACTGATCAAACTCTTGCAAGGAAAGTCTCTTGAAAGTAATTAGCTGAGAGTCGTACAAGCAACCTCTGGACCTTTATAACTTTGAATGTTGGTGTGTCACTAGGCATAAAATTAAACTCTAAGGAGAGTATCTAGAAATTATAAGCTGATAGTAGCAATAGTAACCTTTGCATCTTCATTACTTTGGATGTTGGTGTCACTAGGCATACAATTAAACTCTAAGGAGAGTATCTAGAAATTGATAAGCTCATTAGTTGTACACCCAACCTCTGGACCTTCATTACTCTGGATGTTGATTGGCACTAGGGCTATACGATTAAACTTATGCAAGGGAAATATCTAGAAATTAATCAAGCTGATTAGTTGTACAAGTAACCTCTGCATCTTCATAACTTAGGATGTTGTTGAGACACTAGGCATACAATTAAACTCTTGCAAGGAAGTCTCTAGAAAGTAATTAAGCTGCTAGTTGTGTTAAATTCTGTGGATTGCTCGCTTGATAAAACAAATCCTGCACATCTAATTGGGAAGAAGTTCAGCCAAAAGATCCTTGGTTTAGCCTGTGTCTTATGGTACTTTGACTGTTCAGAAGCTCACTAGGCTTATTTGAAAAAATCTGACACTTCTGATTAATCTTGGCTTAATTTTCCCTGAAAATTTGGGAACTTCTACCAAGGCAGCAAGGATACTAGCTGAGAATTCTGAATTGACAGCTTGTTGAAACTCTTCAAGAAAAAACTCTGATAAAAAACCAGATAAAGAGAATTAATAAATATATATCCTTATTAGAAGATATTATTGGATGTTCTCATTAGATCAGGCACTGGTATTTATACCTCTAGGTATCTCCTGGCTGCATATCAAGCACACAGTTTCCACAGATAATTATATTCCACTTCAATTCAGCTCTTGAATACAATTATGACCTATTGTTAGGACTATTAATAGCAAAACGCTCTCATATTTGGGAAGGTTTCAGGGCAAAAATTGCAATAAAAAGGTGCAAAATTGTCCTAGGACCAGCCCAATTTGAGTCACCATACAGCTGACAAAATATGATTTCTGGTAAATTTGGTATTAATTCTAAATAAATAATATACCCCTAATTGGGATGTCAGCAGGCCTCTGTCATGAAAGTGGCAGAAGTTTAGACTGGCCTGCCAGTCAGGATGCATAAGCACCCAAAAAGCAAGCCAGAATGTCAGAGGCATTGCTGCATGTATGACGTTATATGGAGCCATGAACCAGAAAATAATAAATCATTGGTGTAGGTCAATTGTGAATAGCAACCTGAAAATGAACCAAATGGAGACAAACCCAGGCACTGGGGGTCTTGCTGCAGGACATGGTACCACAGGTATAGTTTCTACAAGGTCACCAGTGGGTGGGTTCAATTTAACTAAGGAGACAAGGGGGTGGATCTTTGCTTGGAAATGGTGGATGTAAGGCCACAAGATCCCACTATATTGATGGCAGATTTTTGAAATAAAGGGGTTGAATTGCCAGAAGTATCTGACTTGCTGAATCCAATCTTTGATGGTGGGTCCATGGTAACCATCAGTTCTGGTAAAGCCCATCTGGTATAGGGACCAACAGGCTACCAGAGTAAAGCCATCAGGAATACAGCCAAAATGATAACAATAAAGTTGAAAATTGATAGTTTTTAGTGGCAAATTTTATCTAAATGAAAATGAAGAAAATTGACCAACAATTTTCTCAGTGCAATGCAACTGATTAAATAGTGGTTGATTGATGTGGGAACAAGCAGGGATTGGGTCCCTCAAGTTTGACCTAACCAGCAAATTATTCAGGGATGGGGGAAGATAAGCTCGATAGGAACTGAAATCAAAGAATTTGGCAGCAGGCTGAGTCACTGTTGGTTTGACCTCAAATGCCCAAACCAAGGCTCAACTGCATTTCTGGCGGTTGGTGCAACGGCGTCTGGCCCAATGAGCAATGGGAATTCCCCAGGGCCACCACACAGGGGCAGTCCCAATTGGTTGGAAGCGGGTTTGGGATGCCCAACCACCCATGTCCAGTCGCTGGGCCATTTTGTTTGGTCAAAGGTGTTGTGCCAGCTGCAACTCCCAATTTACCAGATGGGAGCTGCATGTCAGGGATCATCCCCAACAATTTTGAGAGGGGGTTAATTTTGACAATGAAACTGCTGGCCAAATTGAAACTGTCAGCGATTCCTGCTAATAACTCAAGCTTCATCCCTTTTTTACTATGTGGATTCCAATCATCAGGCTTGTTTTCAATTGGTTTTGGACCAATCAACTTTGATTTGGTGATCTTGGTGCAGATTTCCCTGATCCAGTGGACAAGTTCAGCTGAGGTGAGCGTGGGCACTGGGGGGATCCAAAGAGGAGAGCTGTTACCCAGCGCTTGTCCACCATGCGGGTGAGGTCACCCTGGGTAACGAGGGGTACAGCCACCCTCTTTGGAACCTTTTTACTTGGAAATGGGAAAAGTGCCCAATCCACACACAGGGGATGTTCCCTGGGACTTACAGCCTCTCTCAATAGCACTAGGTATTATTTGGGTGGTCCATGTGCAAGTGCTATTAAGCCAATTATGAGGATTGATATATAAAATTTATTACAGAGTGGAAATTAATTGCAACGTCAAGATCCAAATCTTGTTATTCTATTTGTCCATGGGTTTTTTAAAGGTTATTTTCAGAGTCAATCTCAAAATAATTTAAGATATATGGTTAGTATTACTCCCAATTAATTGGGACCATTTGCCAAGTTTGTTGCATTTATAATTAGCCTGAATTATTCTTTTGCTCAGAATAACTTTTGAGTGATTTTAACAAAAGTAAAAAGTCTAACTAAACCTATGCCTACTCCATGTTTGCTCAACAATGATCTCATTCTCTGTTGGCTGCTCCCATGTTGGGCAGCGGTGAAACCCCATCCAGCATTTTCCATCCAGCAGGAAAACATGCTTGGACTGGTTTTATCAGTCCCACCAAATCAGGTCAGTTCATTCTTACCAAGGATCTTGCCATCCACCTTGCATGTTCCCAGGCAGTGCCTTGCAGCCCACTCATTCTCCCCCACTTCCAGCTGCATTTCATCCTTTGGGTCAAATATTGGAAGTTGTTCTTATATGCAGAGAAATCCATTATCAATTTTGCCCAGGCTGTGATGCTGCTGGTCATCTTTATAGATTCCCACCCCTATAAGGGGTATTTTGATATCAGCTTCACTTATGAAGCTGATGATGCCACTTCAGCCACTGTACCCCTAGATTTTTAGGGTACCCCTATCCCCAAAATGCACACACAGCAACCCACAGACACCACTATGGTGGTTCAATTTGTGGGGTTGCCCACTCACCTTCCCACCATGGTGCTCCATCAGGAGTTGATGGAAGGTTTAGCAACATATAGCTCCAATCCCATTCTTCAGTTTGTGGTCCCCAATGGAGCCACTCGCCTCATTGGACCTCAGGCATTTGCTACAATCAGCCCAGATTTCAATAAATCTGCTTTATCAATTCCCCCCTGTTGAGATCTGATATGACTGGGCAATAAGCCCTGGAAGAGCTATGGCGGATTGGTGATATTCTGCCGACTAGGATGATATGTTACAAGTATTTGAGCGCCTTGGAATGCGGCGGTATTGGAATATGAAAGATTAATATTGTATCACCTATAAATAAGGTGATAAGGGGATGTCAACATTTAATGAATACAATTTAGATTTCTTTGAACTAAGACAATAAAGAATTGAAGAATACTATCCCAAAACCAATATTTTATTTAACTGAGGTAAGCTGACCAGGGGGATGGACATTAACAAACTAAAACTAGATTATAATAAAATTTTACAATTCAAACAAAACGCCCAAAATGGATGGATTGATTGAATCATATCTAACAAACATCCAACCAGGTGGGTAGCGAATACCGCTATCCCTCCATGGTGGATGGGGAGGGGGGATTGGGGGGTTCATCTTCAGCCACATCCATCTCATTCCAGAGTAGGGTGCATGTTAAGGCAGATAGTAAGGGTGTGGGGGCATCAGCGGCATGGAGTTCAATATCCTTGATGACTGGAACTTTCAAATAGTTGCCAGCCATCATAATGCCAACAATGTATTTAGCCAAAGTGTCTTCAGCTTTGAGGCGGGCATCTGGGAATTTAACTAATGTGGCAATGTTGGTTTGGGTGATTTTTGCTTTTGGATTCTGTGCTACTGTTACCACGTTCTGGATGGCTTCAGTGATGTTTTTGTGTAAAGTTTTCATGTTGATCTTACTTTGTGCAGTAAGATTTTTGGGGATGACAGGAGGTGGAATTCCTCCTGTGAGCGCAGCCACAAATTTGGTGGCAGCTTTGTGGAGCAGATGGCAATCTGGTATGGCGGCTGCTTCTACTGCAAGCTGGTGGTTGCTGTAGAACGGTTTGGCGTTAGGTTGTGGGACATATTTCTGAGGCGGGAATTTTGCATCCC
This sequence comes from Massospora cicadina, assembly GCA_022478985.1. NCBI lineage: Eukaryota > Fungi > Entomophthoromycota > Entomophthoromycetes > Entomophthorales > Entomophthoraceae > Massospora > Massospora cicadina. The sequence goes on along the minus strand of JAKSZP010018902.1, from coordinate 41,865 downwards.
ATTCTGCGTTACAGAGCTGCTTGACTTGCAGCATCGGTTCTTCAAGGACGTTACCTGATTCATCAATTTCATCCAATAATTCCCATGGTTTTGGTTGAATTGGATTGGGGAATCAGTGTACGGTTGAGGTTTGTTCAATTTGTTTGTGGATGCATGAAATCGAACTGTGATCCAATCTGATGTTTTATTGGAAGGATTATTTATGGCATTGGGGTGGGGAGGAGGCTGATTGGGGCTGCAGGTGCAGCTGCAGCAACAGGTTTTGGGGGTGGAGGAGGTAGGATTGTGCCCCATACCTGAAATTGTACAGGGTGGGCATCAGATTGGAGGTTGGCGGATGAGTCATCCAATCCATCTGATGTAGTTGAGTAGGGGCATTTGCATTTTGAGTGGTCTAACTCAAAACATGATGGACAGATCGTCCACCCACCCTTGACGCGGGCTTAAATGAATGGTCGGGTGCTGAGGGAATAATGGTGCATGGCAGAATTGCTGCCGCAATTTTACTAAATTCAGGGCTTATTGTGGCATATGCCCGAGGCCCAGCAAGTCGTGTGGCCCCATTTGGGACCACAAATTGTAGGATGGGGTTGGAGCCATAGGCTGCCAAACTGGCCATCAGCTCCTGGTGGAGCACTTCAGGGGGGAGGTGGGTGGACAGGCTAGCAAACTGGACCACCAAAGTGGTGTCTGCTGGGAGCTGAGTCTGAGTTGTGGGGAGAGGGGTGCCCTGGAATACCAGGGGAACAGTTGCTGCAGTGGCAGCGTCAGCTTTTCAGGTGAAGCCAAGGTAAAAATACCCCTTGTGGGGGCAGAAATCAATAAATCTGGAGGGTATCATCACTGCCTGTGCCATTTTGATAATGGCTTGGCCATGGTATGGGAATAGTTTCCCATATTCGACCCTTAGGCCATAGTGCATGTTGCTCCAGGGGAGCACTAGGGGGCAGCGTGGTACCGCTTGGGTATGAGCAAGGTGGGCGTCCAGGTCCTTGGGTGGAATGAATCGGCCCATGGGTTTGGAATGAATAGGTAAACCAGTCCTAGCGCGTTTTCCTGCTGGACGGAAAATGGTGGGGGAGTTTCGCCGCTGCCCCACGCTGGAGCAGCTGGCAGAGAATCCAATGACATTGGAGCAAAACTACTATGGGCAAATATGATTTGTTTTTTTAAATTTGTGTAATTTGGCTCGGAAAGTTATGCCAAGTGGAAAGAGAGTTTATCCAAAAGCCAATAAGAATTGGCGGAATAGAATAGACAAACTAAGTTAACAGTATCATCTGAAGTCGCTGATATATAATCAATATGGGGAGATTAAAAGAGAAGGTTGTCAGTATTTTAGATGCGAGTGGAACAGCAAAGATCTGCTGCAACTATTAAATAAATAAAAGTGTCATTGGGGCAATTGCTCCTATTTAGTATATTCTCAAGTGTGTTTGTAGGACCAACGATCCCCATTTTGACCATCTGTTGTTCAGTGGGTTTGACCTGTGCACCCCCTATGTCATATTCCAACGGTATCTCTGAAAATTATAACAGTGGTGTTCACTACAGGATGCCCATTAATCAACCATTAAAAAATAAACATCTCCAGTTGCTGGCCATGTCTCATCAGGCCTGCTTTGCTGGGAAATCTTCATGAAGCACTTCACCAGCCAACTATGAGAAGCTCAAATTTACTTTAGATGTGGTGCTCAAGAAACAGAATGTCTTCTTCATGAGTGGAACGCTGTTATGCACCAGCTCGATAGCAAGTTTAGTTAAATGCAAATTATGGAACAACAAAACAAGCAACTCACTGATCACTTAGATGACACTACCCAATGACTGCATTGTGCAGAGCAGAAATTGACCAGTATCTCCAAGCCATCTCAACGAGAAGTGGAAGAACAACGGAGGGGGGAACAATATGATAAGGAATATGATGCTGGCCATAGCTACTACACTCAAGAGTTTAGCTCAGGATATGAGTATGAATCAGAGAACCAATCACCTCAAGTGATGGCAGTACTGCCCACCGTGGAGGCCCATACTACCTCCAAAGCAGCAGACATCCCACCCTCCGCTGGATCAGCTCCTCATTGAGAGACTGCTTATGGGTCTTGAACCATCCTAAGTATGCCCCAAAAAGTCACATCTATGATTGGGATGAGGAGGTCAATATCAAAAAGCTGCCTCCATTTGATTGAGATGGGAATATCCACAGCTTCTTCAAACATTTTGAGTTTGCAGCAGAAGTTGCCTCGGATCAGTGTAAAGCTAAACTATTGATATCTGACTTGGATGTCAGAAGTGCCAATCAAGTCACCTGCTACCTTCCAAGCAGCTCTGTTACCTACCAAGAAGCTAAGGATACTGTGCTTTGACTGTTTGGGGGTACCTCAAAAATGTTGCAGTGAAAGGCGGAGTTCTTGACTATTGGGTTCCGCCATAATGAGACCCTTACAGAGTTTTCTGAATAATTTATGGCAGAAGCTCACGTTCTGATTGGGAAGGCTATTTAGTGGAAGCTGACATGTGCATTGCAATGACCTCCGTGGTGAAGCCATACCATGAGCTTCACAATGTTATTTCTCCAATTTTGGATGTTGACGTTCCCCTGCTCAAAATTGTGCTGTTCTTGTGACATATATCTGCTAACTTCCCTCCACCCAATATGGAGCATAAACATCCCACCGCCGCTGGACCCTCTTATTTTATAAAAACTTTCTTCATGATCGCATTCCACCTAGCAACCCCTGGCCTTACTATATTTCTGCGCCTTGTCCTTGGCCAAATTACTCCCAACTGTTTGACTTCCACCTCAGCTCTGTTTACGAAAATCGTCAGCAACCCAACTACCAAACTGGACCTAGTTACGCCGAACATCAGCAAATTGTCTTAATGACCTGGCCCTGGTTATGCCAAACATCAACAAAATTTTCAGTCTGGACCACCTTATGAAAACCAAGGACGCAGCTCTTATTGGGTTAATTGCTATGAGTATGGTCACCCTGGCCACCTGGCACGGAGTTGCCCTAACCTTCATGTTCACTACATGCAACAGTATCATTACTACCAGGGAAAAATAGAGAGGAGTAGAGATGGGACTATCTACCTCCGCTATCTCAACCCTGAACGTCCTACATGAATATTGTAGTATATCCAGCGAAAGTCCCTCAATACGATGATGGGATTTAATCCCAGCAACCAGTTGGAGGAGTGAACTTACTGACCCAAGCGCAAGCAAAGGCCGTGGAAGATGAAGAACCTCAGGAGCAACTGAAGTTGTATGCCTGCCAAATGCTTGATCAAGCTTCCTCAGACAAGCTGGATCCAGCCACAGTTGTACCAACCCTGAAAGAGTAAACGTTGCCCTTCTGGTAGACGCCATAGTTAAAGAATACCCCAAAGTTGGTGAATGTATTATGAGTTTCCTTGGGAAAATAGATCCTGTAAATTTTCACATATTAAATGGTCACAATTTTTTTTTTATTCTGAGTTTACATACTATGATATAATTGTAGCAAAAAGAGTTTGCACTATAATAGATACAGTTGCTCTGGACAACATAGTTTCTACTGTGTTGATGGTGAAGTTGATGGTAAAGCCTGATGTGGACCATCAAATGGTGTACGGGACCACTGGAGAGGAAAGCACGGTCTTTGAGTGAGCGTACAGCGCGTTACCTTTGCAGTTTGGGTCCATTGTCATTGTAGCTCCGGTGATAGTAATACCCAACAGTAACTACGACCTGCTAATTAGAACTGCTTTCCTGTGACATTTTGGGGCTGTTGTTGATATGATGGAGGAGACCTTCAAAATATTGGGGCAGCAGATCTCAATTTACTTTACCTCTAGCAGAGTGCCAAAGGATCCAGTGCACGTGGGCCATATCAATCTTGCACATAGTTATAGAGTGATTCAAGTCTGCTATCATTTACTAAAAGCAAGACTTGGCCCCTTCCCCAGCAGATATACAAATATCAAGGGCTACCTCTCCGAGCTGCTGGGCCTATATCTATTCCTTCCGGATATCAAGTCATAGTGAACACTGAGTTAGAGGTGAAAGTGCCAGCCAGCCTTTATGGGGAGGTCATTGGTCCCTATTAGCAAACGTGACTTGAGCCTCATGTGGCTCCAGGGATTATACTCCCAAGCCATTTAGAGATCAAGGTTTTGTTAGCAAATTTCCAAAATGAACCAATGCAAAAACACCAACACCAAATAGTGGCATATTTACACTTATATCCATTTGAGGAGGTCCTTCAGGTTCACAAGTTCAGTTCATTGGATTTTTTGGTATAATTGTCAAGTCTCAGCCCGGCGTAATGACAGTAGTACTGCGGGAGAATTTAATAGAGCTATCAGAAGAGCAAAAAGACCAATAAATAGCTTTATTTCGAAGCATAAGGAGATTTTTGCCATTGATGACCACGATTTAGGGTGTGCTATGGGGGAGGTCCATCAATCGGACACTGGGGATCATCTTCCCATCAGGTCTCAGACAATCCGCCAATTAAGGGCAGCTGAAGACGTTGTCACTGAGGAAACTGATAAGTTGCTGGAGCAAGGGATGCTCAAACCATCCAAGAGTCCATGGGCTTTGCCCGTTCTGATTGTAAAAAAGAAGGACGGTAACAACTGGGTAGTGATAGACTACCAGAAGCTCAACAGCACTACCAAGAAGGACTCATATCCCTTGCCTCAGATTGACAATGCACTGGATCAGTTAGGAGGAGTTCTTTACTTCTTGGCAATGGATTTGATATCTGGTTATTGGCAAATCAAGTTGCCCACGGTGGAACAGGAGAAATGCGCCATAATCACATCCAAAGGACTTTTCCAACTGACCCATATGCCACAAGGGCTGTGTAATGCACCAGCTACGTTCCAACGCACTATGGATACTATCCTTGTAGATCTGAAGCTGTCTTGTGTCCTCATATAACTTGATGATATCAATGTTTTCTCTCAAACCTTTTTTGAGCACCTCGATCATCTAGAAGCAGTATTCCGCCAGCTCACTGAGACAAACATCAAAATTAAACCTCAAAAATTTAACTTCTTCAAGGACCAGTTGGAATACCTGGGGTTTGTGGTAGACTCTAAGGGGCTGAAACCATAGCCAGCTAAGGTGGAGGCCATCCAAAAATGAATCTATCAAATAGTAAGCGCAACATACAGGTATTTTTGAAAGATTGGATACTACCAGCGCTTCATCCCTAACTTCAGCTGTATTGGGGGGCCGCTATTTGAGTTTTAAAAAAAGGATACTATGTTTAAATGGATGGAACGCCATCAATACGCTTTTGATACACTTTGGACAGTGCTGATCAGTGCACAGGTGCTATGCTATATTGACTTTGATAAGGGGTTTATCAATCAGACAGATGCGTCCCTTTCCACTGTTGGGGTAGTCCTTTCTCAGAAAGACGATGAGAAGGAACATCCCGTTGCATACTGCAGTTGAAGCCTGAATTTCCACAAGCGTAAATATACTGTGACTGAGTGGGAGTGCTTAGCGGTAATTAATGCATATAAGCAACTTAGGGTCTACTTGCATGGGGTGAGGCTTAAAGTTGTAACAGATCATGCGTCGTTATGTTGGTTGCAGAACATCAAGGAGCCTGAAGGGCGTCTAGCCCAATGGGCTTTTAAGCTGTAGGATTATGACTTTGAGATCCTCCACCGCCAGGAGCAAAGCATCAGAACGCTGACTGCTTATCTAGGTTGCCAACCATTTCTGTGATGGCAGATCTCAGAGATGTGTTGTATAATAAAATGATCAGCAGGAAACATGATGACGAACTGCCTCAAGTCATAACAGTGTTAAACGAGATGTGAGCTAATACCTTCCAATGGAATGGGGATTTGTACAAGCAGATTGTCAATTATATGGTGAACTTTTTGTGACCTTCAGCACGGCCTGGGATCATTATGAGCGCCCACAAGGCAGGCAGAAATGGTGGTGTGCGCAAGACAACGGAACTGTTGCACCCTTAGTACTTTGAAAAAGCATGAATTTAAATGTGCTTGCAACCATTTTCTGTTGCCACCAGTGCCAAGTGGAAAAACCGTTCCACAAGAAGACCTAATACCAGTTAGTAAAACCACATTTTGCTTGGCATAAGATTTCCCTTGATGTCATTAGCCCTCTGCCAATGGGAGCTAACCAGTCCAAGTACATTCTGGTGGTTATCGACTACTTGACCAGGTGGGTTGAAGCATGAGAAATACGGGATTTAGGGGTTGTCACTGTGGCCAAGTTTGTAATGGAATATATTATCTAGAAACATGGCTGCCCTCAATTCATCCTTACCAACAATGGAACTAACTTCACTTTGCACAACCTTCCCAAGTTATATGAACTGATGGGCATCCACGGGGTTCTGATGACCCCATATCACCCTGAGTCTAATGGGATTGTCAAATGGGTTAATGGGACCCTGGTGAACATCCTCTGGAAGCTGGTAACCAATAGACCCTCTGATTGGAGTTCCCTCCCTGTCTACCGCCAACTTTGCTTACAATATCAGCTATCTTTCCGCCCTAGGGAAGAGCCCATTTTAATTATTATATGGATGACACCCTGCTCGTCCAGCATTGCTCTAATTGTGCATAGAAGATAACGGTGGAATGGATCCCCACTAATACTTGACAAATTTAGCCAATATGTTGATCAAGTTACAAATTGAGGCGTGCTCTTTTATCTTGGGTAAAAAGATTAGGAATCAGGCTGCTGATCAGGTATGGCAAAGTGGTTTATCTTAGTTCTGAGAAGGAGAGATGGTTTTGTGTCATGACCAGCATGGGTTTGGGAAGAAACACAAGTTGGCCAACATCTGGGTTAGTCCATTCAAAATAATTGAGAAAACGGGCATTGATGACTACACTATTAAAGACCCAGTGAGTGGTTAAATCATTAATCATGTGCACGCAAAGTTCCTCTGAGTGTACAAATAATAGGAGACTTAATGTCCAGTCAAAGGGGGGTAATGTTGAGATCTGATATGACTGGACGATAAGCCCTGAAAGAGCTATGGCAGATTGGAGAGATTCCACTGACTAGGATAAATTTATTACAAGTATACGAGCACCTTGAAATGAGGCGATATTGGGATATGACAGATTATTATAGGATTGCCTATAAATAAGGCAATAAGGTGACGTTCACATTTGACGAATATAATTTAGATTGCTTTGAACTAAGGCAATAGAGAATTGATAAATGCCATCCTGAAACCAATGAGAAATGGTGTAATAGAATAGCTAAGCTAAGAGAATGGTATTGTCTGAAGTCACTGATATATAAGTGAGATAGGCGATTGAAGGAGTAGGTTGTTAGTAGATTAGACGAGATGGAACAGGAAAGATCCGCTGTATTTATTAATGAATAAAAGTTTATCGGGCAATTGCTTCTATTTTTAATATTATTTCAAGTGTGTTTGGAGGACCAACAATCCACATATTGTCCGTCCATTGTTCATTGGGTTCCACCTGTGTGACCTTATGGCATATCCCAATGGTATAACTAAAAATTATAACACCCCCTGTGCCATCATTCCTTCTGCCCCTGACCACCCATTCTGGGCCCGTGGTAAGGATAGGAGGACCATCTGACTATCCTGCTTTGAGTTGGATCACTTGAAGAATAAATGTCCCACTCTTGCTGCTTCTGCTGGACCTGCGTTGTCTCCATTTAGCCCCCAATATGCCACACACCCTACTGCCTTTCCAGTATGGTGTAAAATCCTTCCCCCTCCCCCAAGCCTGCTGCCACTGAAGTGCCCGCAGCTGCCCATCAGCCCTCTCCTCAGTTCAGTGCCACCTGCGCCTCAACCAATCAGGAATCAGCCTGGACAACAGTTTATTCCCACATTTTCTTCAATCAACAGCCACATCCCATCATTTCATTAACCCCAAACTGCCATTACAACTTGAACCCATGGTCCTCATTGGATAAACTCAATGAAGTGGGTAATTTTTTGAATGCTCAGAAGTCCAAATCAAAAAATTATCCAGGTACAGCACCCTTGTTCAGTTCCCTTGGCGTTTTTATGACCCCAGCTGGAAGTCTTTGTGTTCTGCACTGACCATTAGCTTGCTGTTGCAGCAGCTGATTACCCAGATATTTGCAACATCCATGAGGTGGCTGACACGTCAGTAGCAACACTTGCCGAGGGTCTCCCTCCTCCCATTATTGCCCTAACCCTGTCTCCAAAGGGAAAAAGTGACATCCTTAACCTCCACAAATAAGCAGCTGCTGCTATCCAAAACTGTTGTCACTTTGCAGGCTAAGCCAAAAGTCACCCCCGCCACCATCACTTTTATTATACCAGCTTCCTTCCATCCACCTTCATGAAGATAACTGCTTTTCCCAGTACCTAGGTGCAATTTTTACTGCAGGTAATTTCCATGACCATCTGATCATCAGTCAACTCAACCCCATGTCGCTGATCACCCCACACCATTGCTCCACGCCTTGACCTGCACTCTTGCCTATGAGGAGGACTCCAATGCTGAGGATGAGCCCCCCAATCCCCTTTATCCTTCCACCATGGTGGGTTTAGCGGCTTGTCGCTGTCCCACCTGGTTGGTTGTGTTCTTGTTCTTTTGTGTTTTGCACGCTCATTTTGGGCGGTAAGATCATTCTGTTTGGGAAGTTTTTTTCGTTTGTTTATTGCTCTTCAAAATTTGTCAATGTCCTTCCCCTGGTCAGCATACCTTGAACAAATTTCAATTTTTAACTTAATTTAATTAGCCTGAATTATATAAAGATATTTGGATTAAGATGCTTAAAGAATAATTGGCTTAATTGACATTGAAATACCTAGCCTGAGCTGCCAAAAAGTTAATTAGTTTAAAATGACATTGAGACATTCATCTTAATTATAATGAAATTAATCAGCTTTTTTTTTAGTACTAGATGGTCCCAACCCAAGGGGGGGATTCATCGATGTGAAATTAATCAGCTTTAGTTTTAGAATTAGGGTAATCACCCCAAGTTTTTAAAGGATAATTGGTCTGCTTTGTTGGTTGTTTAAGGGGTTTTTGGTCAACCACCAGAATCTGGAAAGTTGTACAACCAAACTCTGGACCCTCATTACTTTAAATGGTGATGCGTCACTAGGGCATAAAATCAAACTCTTGCAAGGAGAGTATATATAAATTAAAAAAGCTTATAGTTGTACTAGTAACCTCTGTTTCTTCATAAATTTAAAGTCGATGTGGTGCTAGAGCTATACTATTATCCTCTTGCAAGGAAAGTCCCTAGAAAGTAATTAAGCGAATAGTTGTACAACCAAAATCTACACCCTCATAAATTCGGATGTTTATGTGTTACTAGGGAATAAATTAGACTCTTGCAAGGAAAGATTCTAGAGAGTAATTAAGTTAATAGTTGCATAAAGAACCTCTACAGCTTCACAATTATGCCTTGTGGTGTTGTACTAGGGCTATACAATTAAACTATTGAAAGCAAATCCTCTAGAAAGTAGTTAGGCCAACAGTTGTACAAGTAACCTCTGGACCTTTATTACTCTGGATGTTGATGTTGCACTAGGGCATACAAGTAAACTCTAACATTGAAAGTATCTTAGAGAGTTTCTGATAGTAGCTAAAGAAACCTCTGTGTCTTCATAACTTTGGATATTAGTGTTGTGGCATTAGGATAATACAATTAAACTCTTGCATGGAAAGTATCTAACTGGTAATCAAACTGATAGTTACATATGCCCACCTCCACATCTTTATAACTTTAAATGTTGATGTTGTGGCACTAGTCCATACTATCAAACACTTGTAAGGTGAGTATCTAGCAAGTGATCAAGCTGATAACTGTATAAGCAACATTTTCATCTATTTATTTTTGGTTATCGATATGGCTTCAGGTCATAAGTTTAGATTTCATCTGACCAATCATAAAAAAATCATAATAATTAATAGAACTTTTTAATATTTAGACTGAGGTGTTTATCATCTTGCCTTTACACTTGCATCATCCTGCCATACTAATTTAGGGTTACTTAAGCATGCAACACATTGCTGTAAGTGCCTTTAGGTTTATTGGGTACCATCACTGATTATAGTTAGTGTTGCGATTTTTGACTGCAACTGGGTGATATAAGATTAGGTAAGTTTGCACTTTGATTAGATAAATCTTTGTGAAGAAGCATACCTCCAAACAAACGTTAAGCATTATAAAATATAAACGCTTATTAAAAGTAGGTATAACTACGCTCAGTCTTGGTAGGTACTACCAGCTTGTAGACCCATTATAATGGCAATTCCTCAGAATGTGCGTTTCCGCGTATATCCTTCTTTGTGATGGCCCTACCCTTTTTATACCTGTACCTCTGGTCAGGCAACTTACTACCCAACCCCAAACCTTCTAGAGTTTCCTCTATATGATCCGCTAGTATTTATGGATCAAGCTTTCTGAAACATAACACTCCTTTGTACAAAATTGGGAACATATTGGAGTAATCTGGTCAGTTTCAGTATCATTTGCATGTTTATTAGTCAACTAGTGACACTCAGGATAAGTTTGAAGGAAAAATTTTGATATTTATTTATTGAGGGATTATATCTGGTTTGAGGGACTTGGGCAAGCGGTAAGGTAATCACTAAACCATATGATCATACAAATTATACAAAATAAAGTCTTAAAGTTGGGTCAAGATTGTTATAGACATATTTGATGGCATATTGAGATCAATTTCACCAATGTAAGTAGTGGACAATGGTAACGGCGAGGTATATAAACATTGAGTGTAATGAGGGCTGGTGGCGATTTCCTATGGTTGGTCAAACCCAATTCTCAACATTTCCTCCACTTGACCAAACATAGGGATCATTGACTTGCTTATGTTCAGTGGTTGAATCATTAATGGCGGGAAATGGCATCTCCACACCATGCTGGAACGCTTTAGGAACTTAGCATGTACTCAGTTAATAATATGTCCTTTGTGGGGTCTTTGAGTATATGCATATTGGTTGAGGTCTTCTTTATAATCTTAAACAGCCCCTAACAAATGTGCTCCTGTTTACTTGTCATATTAAGTCTGTGGTTATCATAGTAGATCACTTACTCTCCTATGTTAAGACAGGGTAAGTGTGGCGGTTATGCTGTTGCGCCCCCTGCATTTCATTTTTCAGGCCAATGCTTTGGAGTAGTCCTCAGTTTAAAGTCAGATCAGCGTTTGGCGAGATTTTCCGTATCAGCTGGGAGTCATTCCTTCCCCATGAATGCTGGAGTACAGGATTAATGGGATGGTGGGTTGTCATCTATACATGAGTTGTAACGGTGACCTCCACATAGATGGGTGGAATGCAAAAATATAAGCGAATCCGGTGGAAGGTAGGAAAAGGTTTAAAGTGGTCAAGGCCTAACTCTAGTTTTTGTAGGATTTCAACCAAAGTGACTTTGAAACTCCACTGTGACATTGGTTTTGGGGTGATATGACGTTGACAGGAACCCATGGATGCTCATCAGGTCATTAAGTTTGGTGATCATCTGTGAAGTGAAGTTAGTACTGTTGTCAGTTAGGAGGAATTGAGGCATCCTTATTTGTAAATAACAATCTCCAAAATAAATTTAGCAGTCGTTGTGGCCCCAAGTCTTAGTTTGGTTTAGCTTCACCCCATTTTGTAAGGTGATCAATGGCCACCACAATATAATTAAATATTCCGCTGGTGATCAACAGGCCCATAACATTGACCAACATGGTGTTAAAAGTATAGTTCAGTTTTACCTGGTGGTACAAGGTAATTTTATGTACACACTTCTGCTTAACACTTGCAGCAGTAGCCAAGATCTTCAAGAATGTCAAATTGCATCAATTCCAAGTGGTTTTTCTGTCTCATCTGTTCCTATGTCTTTTTGAATCTGATGTGGCCTATGGCCTTGTGGGTGGCAATGATCAAACCTTTACAGTCAATTGGACAGGGTATGAAGTACTTGTGGCCATCTATAAGTTTGAAAAGCTTTCTGTTACTGATGGCGTTGTTCTTCATTAGTCAGTTCAGGGAACGCTGTACTTCTTCTGGTTCATTGTTGTATTCTTTGTTAATCTTATCATAAAGGCTGTTTGCCATATTGGCGATCAGTGCAACTGTAGGAAGCATAGATAGCACATCAACATTCTGATGCTTCACGCCAGGCTAGAGTTAAATTTTGAAGCCAAAACCTGTGACTTCAACGTCCAGCGAGCTAGGCGTCCATCCAACTCCTTGAGGTTCTGCAGACAATGCAGTGAGAAATGGTTGATTACAACCTTGAAGTGCACCCCATAGACGTAAACTCTGAATTTCTTTCACGAGTAGATCTCCGCTAAACATCCTTTTTGGTAATGGTGTAATTTTGCTAATCTACGTCCAGAATCTGGCTACAGTATGCTACGGGGTGGTCCACTTCTTTGTCGTCAAGTTGGGATAGCACCGCCCCTATGGTGGTGAGGGAGGCATCCATCTGAACTACAAACAATTTATCAAAATTCAGGTGCATTAATACCAGTGCTATAGCGAGGCAGGTGCAAAGTCATTTAAAAGCCAGCTGACAATTTGGCGTCCATTCAAATGGGGTTCTAGTCTTTGATAGATGAAATAGCAGCTCTCCTGCTTTACTAAAATCCTTTATCAACTGCTGATAGTATCCTATTATCCTGAGGAACACCTGGATATCTTTTTTTGTTGGTGGGAGTACTCATCTTCTCAATCTCCTCTATCTTAGACAGTTGGGGCCATAGGCCCTCCTTGTTAATGAAGAAACCAGGTACTCGAGTTGTTATCAGAAGAAATTGTAAATCTTAGGCTTGAATTTCAAGTTTGCAGTGGCGAGTTGGCAGAGCACTTCTTCTAGGTGCTGTAAGTGTTCAATAAACATCCTCAAGAAGATGTCTATGTAATCCAAATTACTAAAGAGCAAGAAATCTTCAAATATTCAATTATGCTGACAATCGCTCTTTGGAATGTGACAGGGCATCACATAACCATTACAGCATCCACATTTGTTGGAAATTCCCTTGGGTCATTATAGTGGATCTTTCTTGTTCCCAAAAGGCATCTCTATCGTACAGTAACCATAAATTAGATCCTAACTGTCAGGGACTGGATACTACTTACCTGATTGGGGTTAGCTAACAATGAGCTAGAATAACCAAGGGGTTTAATCCAGTATGACAAGGACACTAGAGGTATCCAGGTATAAGGAATAGTGGGTAAGCTGGTATGGGAGTTGCCTAAAGATATGGTTTTAAGAGGGTAAAGTTAGAAGGGAGTTTCTTGTAGGCTGAGGGTGGTAGATTGGGATTAATAATACTTTAGCAAATAAATATAATATTTTTTGCATGATAAAGAATATTTTTATTGACTGCAAAGATTAACCATATGAACGCTTTAGTTGTATATTCCATCCAGCTTTCTGGACTTACCTAAGCTTAATTAATTTTCTGATGCAGTAATAACCTTCTTATGAGCTTCTGGAATTTTGCTGTGTATATGATTTTGAAAGTTAGTGGGAATCATTTCAGTCTCATTGAAATACGATTTTTGTGATTTATTGACCCAATATCATTGCAATTAAGGTATGGTAAACGATTAGTTGAACCAATCCCATTGGAATTGTGATTTGTTATAAAATAAATCAATATAACTTCAACACATATTTTCTGGTTCTGGGTGACAATATCTGTAATCTCAGGAATCCTATCAATGTCAAAATTTACCTTGACACTAGTAGAGAAATACTTTTCTCTGCTGAGTCAGTTGAGTTCATTGTCATCCTAAGAAAAGAGTAGAAGTCCTTCATTACGTTGTTGAGTCACTGTTAGTGAATCACCACTTGGTTAAATCATTACTTTGCTTTATATTTTGACCTATGACACCCATGCACCTTTAGATGGTACCATAATTCCCTACTGAACTAGCTTGTTGATTTCCTTGTGGAAAACAACATCCACCTCCTTAGACCAGCGGATGTGACTGGAGGCATATCAGCGGATAGCTCCCAGTAACGATATGATGCAATATGTCCTTGGAGCATCCCAAGTTAAAGCCATTTGTTGTGAAAATTTGTTTCTCTTTTTGAATAGGGCCATCGACCAATCTTTCTCCTCTTCCATCAGTCCAACCAGAAAGTCCTGTAGTGTGACTGAGTGGACAGCTTCAAGATTTCCTCATCAAACCCAAACTCCTCTAGTGTCCCAAATTCATACACATCTTGAACTTTCTCCCTCATTAGAATATAGAGGAAAAAAATTGTTTGGTGCCATTTCACCTGGATCAGGTATAAATAAGGTTAGCTAGTAATACCCTAATATTTCCATGATCAAGGAGATAAGCCCTGGCACTGCAGTTGTCTCTTGATGCGAGTTTTGAAGGGCGCGTAAACACTTTGCCATATAAACATGCAGAATCTTCAGGTCAATGTCCGTTTTCACTAGAAGTTGGTGGCCTTGAATAATTGTCACATGGCTTACATCCCTCAACGAATTGCCATCTGATTCAAAAATTGTTGTGGTAAATATCATTTATGGCCGCGCCCTTTTCAGTAACAGATGGGTAAAATCCAATTATTTTTTGCACTAGAGGCGCCCAACCCAAAAAGGGGGGCCCTCCACGCATCTTTATTTGAAAAGGCCAAACAAAGAGATTATCCATAAGTAAATAATTCCCAACATGACTCTTTTGGCTAATAGACTAAGACGCCATATCAGATGGGGAAGAGGGTATAAGGGGATCTCCATCCAGTGTATATTGAAGGACATGTGACATGGTAAACAGAAAAGGAGTTGGGGCGTCAGAGGCATGGGGTTGAAGGTTGTCAAGGTGAGGGTTCTCTCATTGATGAGGGCAGCAGTATACATAGCCTTAAGATACTGGCAAGTTGATATTAGAATGCTTAATCAACTCTTGCACACATAAAAAGCGTTTAATTTGCTGAAAGATCTGGGGTAATTCAGGTTAAAAAGCAACAGTTTTACTGCATCCATGCATGTGTGACCTGCCTCAAATGCAATACTCTCAATTGGCGCCTGGGTATCATCAGGGAAATTGGGCAGGAAGTTCAGGAAAGGATCTCATTTACAAGCAGCTCTATAGCCGTATGGAGGGCTTGGCGGTAAGGAATGTTGGCAGGGTCAGGGACCGCCTCAAGTGTCATTTCATTTAAAGTTGTATAAGTAGGGAAGCCCTTATGAGGGCGAAATCAACAACAAGGAATTAAATTGGTCAGGATGACAAAGAGTTATGGACAATCAAAGTTGGGATTCTTAGAATATGAAACCTCATCCTCATTCACCCATTTAAGAGATTTGAAAGGGTTTTAGAGGGGAATACTTGAGCTAGAAACAGGAGCTGATTGTCTGGGGCCAGGAGCGAAAAGACCTACAAGCCTTTAACCAAAGCTGGTTGACCAAGATTGAGCCAGAGCTCAAATCTGAAACTGTTTTAATTACTAATTCTTATTGGCTGTCCTTGTGGTAGCAGAGGCCATGATGGGTGTGGGAAGGGGAGGAAAGGTTAAACCCCACTTGAAAACTGATGCAGATTGGCAGTGGGGCTGACACCAGAAGGAGGGGCAGAAGGAGCTGCAGCAACAGCAGGGTTAGGGCATTTGCGCTTTGAGTGATCAAGTATAAAGCACAAGGGGAAAATGCTCAGCCATTTTCAAAATGGCCTCAGTATGGGTGGTCTGATGTGGAGCAGACAATGGTATGAGGGGGAAAGGCGAGATGGTTGTCCTGAAAAATGGGACAAATGATTGCAAATGCCCAAGATCCCGCCAGTTGGCTGGCTCCATTTGGAACCACAAACTGGAGAACGGGATTTGTGCCATAGGCAGCTAATCCCTCCAGCAGCTCATGGCAAAGCTGGTTGGGGGAGACATAGCTGGGCAGCTCAGAAAACTGAACCACCAAAGTGGTGTCTGACGGCAAATAAGTATATGGTGGTTGGGATTGTGGTGTCTTTATAAATATGTGGCACCATTGTCGCAGCTGTGGCATGAGCTTTACTAGGGAAGCATAGATTAAAATAACCCTTAAGGGGTGAAAATCAATAAAACCAACAGTCTTAAACACCTTATGAGTCATCTCAATGATGACAGCACTTAAGTAAGAAAAAATTACCATATTTGAAACACTGGTAAAGCACAGTTTGCTCCATGAGAGCACCAGGGGACTTCTCAGTACCACCTGGGAGCGCGTGAGGTGTTGAGCAATGTCCCAAAGGGGAACAAAACGATCGTTGGGATTAGGAGTGCTAGCCAAGCCAGCCTGGGCGCACTTTGGCTGCAGCCAAAACAAATCAGGAGGCAGCGCACCACCACCCCACATGGGGGAAGTGGGCGTCCCATTAGATAACATCAGTTTGGAATGGCTTGATAATGAGGTTGGTTTTTTAAATTTTTCTAAAATCAAATTTGATCAAAAATGTGATTAAAGCAAAAAAATAATGTTTATAGCCTTTATAACTTCAATTCTTGTTGACTTGAGACTTTAAAACTTATACACTTGAAGCCTCCAGTAGTCATTAATTTGAAGCTTCCTATCATTATGACTTTGAAATTAATTTTATCTTGATAGTAGTATAGAATCCCATGCTTATTTAGACCATTTTATGGAAAGTTGTAACACCTGGGCTTACAGTTTAGAAATAGCCTGATAAACATCTTATAGTAAATCATGGTAGCCTTTAGTAAAAGAAGAATCTAAAGAGGAACATGAAGCAACGTCTGAGATGGTATCTAATATTTAGCAATCAAGACTGACACTTATAATCCAAACAAAAAATAATTATCTATCTATAAATAAATTTTGTTTGCTTTATTTTTAAATTTATTGCGGGGAAGGCCGACCATGGGACGGACACTTCCAAATATGACTCAGGAAAGACAAACTTAGTACCAGGGGAGGCACCCCAGAGAAGTGATG
Organism: Massospora cicadina; assembly: GCA_022478985.1. Classification (NCBI taxonomy): domain Eukaryota; kingdom Fungi; phylum Entomophthoromycota; class Entomophthoromycetes; order Entomophthorales; family Entomophthoraceae; genus Massospora; species Massospora cicadina. The sequence continues at coordinate 24,952 of JAKSZP010018902.1, read as the reverse complement.
CTATCTCTTGTTGCCAGCGGGAACGCCACTTATGGGGAGAGGGAGGGTTTGTGTGAAGGGGCCGTAGCCACTATTGAGCACGTGTGGAGGAAGGGGTCTGATTTGATGAACCAGACTGGGAACCAGGAGGAGACCAGCTGTCGACGCGGTGGGAGGTATCCAAACATCCACACTTGAAAGTGGTCCACCAAGTGAGACCGGAATCTGTGGACAACTTCTGGGAGGGTGGGGATGGAGCCAGCGATGGCATCCAAGACAATCGTGTGGATAGTCCACATGGCGATTGCAACCACCAGAGCACGGAGGGAGGGTGGAAGGGGGAGGCCATTGATGAAGCAAACATATCTCTTGACAGACTGAAGGGATGCGTTTGATCCTAGCCCAGCAGACGTTGAACTTCGCGCCATATCACTTTAGATGTGGGGCACTTCTCCAGGCGGTGGAACAGCGTTCCATACTGGCCACACACGACGCAGGATGAGTTTAAAGCGTTAGAGCGCTCAGCTGTACGATACACCCGCCTCAGGCAGCGCCACACATGGGAGCGGACTTGAGGCTGCAACAGAGGATGGTGTGCATATTTCCAGATAGTCTTTTGGGTCTCAGTGGAATAAGGGATGTCCATCATGTCCAGGTAGTCCACCCTGGATAGGACATGGGGTCAAATGGGGATCACGCCATCATGGATGGGTAGCCCCTGTACTTCTTGTGTGAACTGAGGAGAGGGGCGGCCTCTTTGGGTTGTATGTCCGCTAATACAAATTCTCCACTCTGCGCTTTGCATGGAGAGTAGGATTCGTTTGCAGTGGGTTTTAGTCCCGTGAGGACCTGTGGCCGATGTGTGTGATACGAGGTATTTCATCAGGGAGTGGGGGTTTGATGGATTGTTGAGGCCCAAGGCTTGGGAGAAGTTGGAGCGGGCCGCGCGGGACCAGTGGTGGGATGGAAGTGTAGGAGCAGTGACGGCCGCAATCCAGGTGCCCAGGATCTTGGCAGCATGGGCTTTGAAGTCAAGCAGGCCCATGCCACCTTGATGATGAGGGCCAAACATGTCCTCTAGCTGTACTGGTGGAGGGCGGCCTGACCAAAGCCATCCTTGCAGCAAAGCATACAGGGATTTGAAGAAGCTTGGGGAGAAGGGGATGGCGTGGGCTCCGAACCAGACTTTGGATAGGAGCATAGAGTTGGCTAGAACAACCCTGCCAGTGAGGGTAGTAGGGTGGGCTCTGAGAGAGGCGATTCTTTTCGTCACGTTGTCCAGAATATGGCACTCCATTACTGCTGACGCATATCCGCCTGCCTCCATCCACACGCCCAGATGGCGCACCGGTCCTATGGTAGGGCGTGGCACGAAGGGGAGCACCAGTGGAGCGGTGTGTGTTGAGTTAGTAAGGCGTGGACGTGGGCGAGCAGATGGGCTGGGTTGGGAACTAATTGCTGGGGCCCAGCAGTTCTGAAACTGACCAAGGAGGATGATTTCAGTTTTGGAGGCGTTCAGTGCCACGTTGCTTACCCGGGAATATTCCTGGATGAGAGCTTCAAGCGCGCGTGCATCTTGATTATTAGACACCCCAACCACACAATCATCTGCGAACGCCAATATTTGACTGGGGCTTGGCCTGGCACATGGACCCCAGTGAGGTGGGCATTCACATTTCGCAGTAGTGGGTCAAGGCTGAAGTTGAATAAGAGTGGGCTGAAGGCGTCCCCTTGTCGCAAGCCCCTTTGAGGGCGGACTACTTCCGTTAGGAAGCCAGGGCCATGCACTGCCATTGTTGCGGATTCCGTGAGCAGCATCACCCAGTTGATGAAGCGAGGGGGTAGGCGGAATTGATGGAGGCAGGCCCTTAGGTATTCCCAGTTTACTCTATCATAGGCCTTTTGTTGGTCCAAGAATACAAGTGCTCCAGAGGCTGTGGACTGACATACATTAGCCACAGAGTGCACGTTATCCCAAATTGACCTTCTGGGGATGAAACCAAATTGTTCTGGGAGATGGTGGCAGATGCTACAGTCCCTAATTGGTAAGCCATAATTTTTGTTAAAATTTTGGTGTCTGTGTTTGTTAGAGAAATGGGAGGCCGTTTGGCTAAGTTAAGCTTATCCCCTTTCTAAAAGAGTGTGACAGTAAAGGCCTCATGTCCTCCTGGTAGGAGGCGCGTTTCCAACAGGCTTTGGCTAAGTGAGGCTAGCAGCAATGGGGATATATATTTGAAATATTTTTTGTTGAACTCATATGGAATGCCATCTGGGCCTGGGCATTTTTGGTTTGGCACACCGTGAATGGCTGTCCATAATTTGTTTGGAGTAATTAAATTCATTATTTCCGGGTATCAGAAAATGGTGAAGATATGAGCTTAGTCAAGAAATTCTGCCATTTCAGCCAGCTGAATTGGTTTGGCTCAGTATAACTTGGAGTAATATTATTTGCATTTCTATTGCCACTTCGGCCAGTGTGTCCACAATGGAATTATCTGATCTTTGCACCTGTGTGCAGGCCACGCTCTGGCGTGGTGCAAAATTTTTTTAAAGAAGTATGTGGTGCACTTGTCACCTTTAGTGATGTGTGTGGCCCTGTATTGGACACAAACTTAATGTTTGTGTTGCCTTTCGAGTGTGTTGAGGTGGGTGGCTGCCTCCGCCCACTTCCAGCCCCATGCAGGGCTGTATCCTGTGGCTGGAATGTTGGACTCCAAGTGGGCCAATTCTGCCAGAGCGCGAGATAACCGCCAATGTGGCTCGTGAGCATCTGGAGGAGAGATGGTGATAGTGGCGGATGGTGTCCTCTTTGAAAGTTGCCCATGTGGAAATGGGGTCCGCGCAAAACGGTGCAACAAATAATTTTGCCAAAGTTGCCTCTTCCACCCACGTGGAAAATCCTTGTGATGCGAGCTCGGGGGGCGGATTTTGCACCAATGTGGGGCCTTTGCAACTGTGACGGGTAAGTGGTAGGTTATTGAGACCAGTCGGTGGTCGGAGAATTCCATTTTTGTTGTTTTGAAGTGGGAGATGTGGGGTTGGAATTTCGCTGGCATTAGAATAAGGTCGATGCGGGTCATGGACCTTAATTGGCCATTGTGGACGTGGGGATGCGTCATGTTTTTGAGCAGTGGGGCATGTCATGGCAGCACATCCATTAACCCAAGGGTGGCTTTTAGAATGCGTAGTTCTACATGACCCTGTGGGGCGTGGGGTGAGGGAGGCCACCAGTCTGTTGGTGAGGTTAGCCAACAGTTCATGTTGCTAACTAGGAAATAATCAGGGGGTAGCGTGAGGATTGACTGACAAGAAAAAATTCCTGACGCTCGTGTGCACCGTTTGGGGCATAGATGTTGATGATTGCGTGTGCAACGTCAGCCCACAAGAAGGTGACAACGAGCACTCAGCCATTTAGGAATGTTTCTGAGGATATGAATTTGAAAAAATTATTTTTCTGAATTAGCACCCCACAGTGCTTTGACCAAAAGGATAGGGATGGGAGGAGCATTGTTTTCCAAGCTTCCTCAGAACCTCGTTGACAGTGGGACTCCTGGATGGCTAGGATATCCATGGGTAAATTGTGCTGTAAAAAACTCAGTTTCCTAGCCTGGGACGGGGAGGCCTTGAGTCCAGAGATGTTCAACATCCTTAGAGTGAAGGTTTCCCCATCGCACCTTAGGTGTGAGGGGTGGCCCCCAGGCCCACCAGCCTCTTCCAGGTCCCCATGGGCTTTCACAGCAGCGCGGGTGTTAGCAGCAACGCTATCAGGGTTTTTGTTAATTTTTGTGGAAAGAGTCACATTGGCTTTGGGCTTCACTTTTTGTTTTCCCGACGTCAGATGAATTTTTTACGGTGCGGATGAGTTTGGTGCACCGTCGAGCGGGTCAAAATTTTTTTTTTCAGTTGGGATAGGTCCCAAGTCAGTTTCAACCGGAGCTTGGGTGCAGCAATTGGGTGAGATCGAATCTCCCATCAGATCCTCAGATTGAGTGGCCCACTCAGCATGGGCTTCCCAATATGATTGGTTGATGGATTACCAAGTTGCTTCCACCGCGAAGGTCTCCATGTCCTCCTGGCGTTGTGAGTGTGGGATGGTGGTGGTAGCCTTGGCCACTTCCTTGGCCGCGGCCCTATGGGCCTGCTTGGCCTTCTTCCGCTCCTGCGGGGAGATGGGCTTTACCAATAGGTAGCAGCCTTGTGCTCCCCATGGGAAAGCCTCCTTGGTGCTTGCGGTTGGTTCGTAGTGCGCCTCTCCACTGTCCATGGCCGCTGAGGGGTGCTCTTGGAATGTGACGCCCTCCTTGATAGGGCATGCATGCACCTTATGGCTGAATGCATCACAGTGGGTGCAAATTGGGGGCGCGCTGTCCACGGTTATCTGGAATGGGTGGGTGGTATGCCCTGCAATATCAATAAAAGTGGAGTGCGGGATCTGGGTTAGGTCCTTCATGATCTCCTCAGTTGGGGTCAGAACTGCGATAGCTTTGCCTGTGCACAGGTGTGGCATCAGCGTGAAGCGTTGCATTTCAAAAGATTGTATTTCACCATATACAGCGAGACCATCTTTCAGGTGTTGCTCCAAAATATCACGTTTTACCGTAGTAGGCAAAAAGTCAAACGTGAGGAAAATTTGGTTTGATTTTGTCCATCTGGTGCATTTGGTTTCGATGACCCATTGCCCTTCAGGGAGGTTGACCACTATGCGCACCACTGCAGCCTTGTCTGCTGCTATTTTGCTTATAAAACCTAGGTCCAGCCAACCGCATGACATGGAGTGAGGTGCAACGTACACCGCGGTTGGGAAAATTTTGTGTACATCTTCACAAAATTTTGTTTGCTTTATTAATATCTTAGTTTGAAAAAGTTTGACAAGGAATCCAAAAGACAATACAAAATCTTGTTTATACCAAGAATTAGAATTAAGTTACATCTAGCCTGGTCTACATTTACCTCTTTTTAGTCCTATTAGGGAACCAAAGATATAGATGATACAAAAATCCTGAATAGACAGTGTGTAAACTCATTGCTACATGACTTAAAAAATATAGATTAAGTTGATTTTTCATTTTTAAAGTATTCAGTACCCTACACATGTTCCCAATCCTATTATTATATCATTATATATATTTTAAACAGCAGTCTAAGACAGTACAAAGTTTGAATTTAGAATACCATAGTCCAAGTTTATCATGATGCCATCTGCTATATCTGTTATATGTGAAGGGCTACATTAGAATTATAGCAATTAATATCTGTAAAGGCTTTACCAATGTACCATATTTTTTCCATGATTCATAAAAACTTCCTTCCCCAAAAAAATCTGACATAAAGAGCTCATTTGCTACCATGAGATTACTGGTACCAATAAAAATCACAACAATTCAGATTCCCTTTATGTGGAGTTTAACCCTACTCAAGAGTAGAGCGTAATATCACAGATATGAGTAAATTTCATTGTAAAGTATTATAAGAAGTCTAAGTGGAAAATGTATAAGTAAAAATTTAAAAAACATATTCTACTATTTAATATCTTTAAAATCAAAATTAAAAATTGGACTGTAGCCTTATTGAAACCCAAACCACCGTAGGATCTCAAAAATCATAAGGATTCTTACAGAATCGAAAAAACTTTCAGGACTGTTGGGATGTGGGGGAAATACAATTGTATGGAAAAATTTAAGGCATCCAAATCTCCTGGCGTAAGTATTTTTATTCTCTTAAAAGCAAGCAAAAAATTAAAGGTAAAAGATCCATTAGTTGTTGAATATTCTTGAAGCTTATAATAATAGAGACAACTAAAAATATTGCAAAAAGGACTTCATTTTGTTTATTTGTTAAGTCCTTTATCTAGTGTTAATTAAATTTTAATATTGGGTAAAATCACTATGCTCTTCACATCAAAGATCTTTACTGATTTACTATATGTGTTTTCTGAGGCATCTTGTTACTTTTTAAACTAGTAACATCAGAAAGTTTGGATTTAATTTGGACTCTAACATTAGGAGTATGCAATTCTTTAGATCAGGCATAATCCCTGACAGTCGATATTGGTCTATTCTTTGGATTGAGGTCAATCCCCAACATCAAAATTAATCAAGCAATCAGATCATGCTGAATTTCCAACACCGCCCCCTTCTAGATTTTTTTCATAGGGGGTAAAGGATCATGAAAATTTGCTATGTACTTAGTTTACACAGTTCCCGGGGACCTCAACAATTGAGTTCTCATTTTCCATATTATAGAGGACTTTGTAGGTCCTGACAAATTGTACCTAATTTATTGTCCCTTACACCTGGCCAGTGATGGATAAGAGGATCAAATTACTAGTTGGAAGGTATGATGTGGGTCATGTTCATCACTAAACCAATTTTGTCTCTCTGGAGGTGATAGCAAACTAATTTTCTGTAAGCCAAATCCTGAAGCCAAATGATATTATCAGTAATAACTCTCATAGCAACTTCTGGGGTTTGAAGATGCTTGGTCTAACATGGATTTCACTTTATAGGGCAATCAGGGATTTCTTCCAAACAAGGCTTATAAGGTGGACATTTAATAATTTAATTTTAACTAATTTTGTAGTCTAAAATTTCACTGGGTAAGTACTGTAGTCAATGTACAGGGTTGGTCAAGCTCATTTTACGCAGGGTTGAGGTCAATGGAGCGTTCACTTGCTCTACCATCTCATTGGTTGCAGGGTGGCAAAAGGTGAGGAACTCTTGGGTGAGCCCCATTAACTCAGTTAATTCTTGCATGAGCAATGACTAAAAGATCTTCCATAATCAGAGAGGATTATGTAAGGACGCCCATGCTGGGTGATGATACAATTATATAAAAATGGAGCAGTAGCTTTTATCTAAGTTGACAAAAGGGATATGGCTTCAAACCATGTCTTCACTGTAGATAGCAGGGCCAGGCATTGGAACAGGCAGTTAAGCTCCTCAGGGTTGTATATGGTTATCCTTTATAAAACTACAACAAAGGGAAAGAGCCACCAGAATAACCAAGTCTTGCTGAATAACCTTGCTATAATTCTGGAGAAATTGTTGAGAACCACTGAAGGGTTTTTGCGCAGGGTCAAGCCCACTGATCAATAGAACAGACAATATGGAGATCGTTGGTCCTCAAAACACATGTAGAATAGTAAAATATAATAAATGAGAGCTATTGCTCTGATGACATTTCTTTATTTAACTTTAAAATTTTTTTAGTGGATGCTTGCTGCTCGGCTCCTCTTTATTACTAACAACCTCCTCCTTTCAATCTTCTCATCTTGCTGATATCTCAGCGACTTCAATTGATACCAACCCTTTTGCTTAGATTATTTGTTCCTCCATATTATCATTGGTTCCACAGAGTTAATTATTTATTAAATTCATGATTGCCCTAGTTTGATGCAATCCACTCAATATTCATCGTACATCAACACCTTATTATCCATTGTTTGTCAACATCACCATATTTCCCAATTTGGAGGCAATCTTTATTACTTTTCAACACAATATCGCCTTATCCTAAGGTGCTCAAATAATTGTAATTTATAATCAGGCTTGGCAGATCATACCCATATCGCTATAATTACTTAGGGCTTATTGTTCAGTCATATCATAATCACAACAAACCTTAAAAATCTTAAAAATAGGAAGCTTAAGTATCAATTATATTAGCAAAAAATGATAACCATTTATGTGAAGGTTAGGATATTTATAATTCATCCTTTTGAATTTATTGCGGGGAAGGCTGACCATGGGACGGACACTTCCAAATATGACTCAGACGAGACAAAACATAGTACCAGGGGAGGCACCCCAGAGAAGCGATGCTATCTCTTGTTGCCAGCGGGAACGCCACTTATGGGGAGGGGGAGGGAACGTGTGAAGGGGCCGTAGCCACTATTGAGCATGTGTGGAGGAAGGGGTCTGATTTGATGAACCAGACTGGGAACCAGGAGGAGACCAGCTGTCAGCGACGCAGTGGGAGGTATCCAAACATCCACACTTGAAAGTGGTCCACCAAATGAGACCGGAATCTGTGGACAGCTTCAAGGAGGGTGGGGATAGATCCAGCGATGGCATCCAAGACAATCGTGTGGATAGTCCACATGGCGATTGCAACCACCAGAGCATGGAGGGAGGGTGGGAGGGGGAGGCCATTGATGAAGCAAACATATCTCTTGACAGACTGAAGGGATGCGTTTGATCCTGGCCTAGCTGACGTTGGACTTCGCGCCATATCACTTTAGAGGTGGGGCACTTCTCCAGGCGGTGAAACAGCGTTCCATACTGGCCACACACGACACAGGATAAGTGTAAAGCATTAGAGCGCTCAGCTGTACGATACACCCGCCTCAGGCAGCGCCACACATGGGAGTGGACTTGAGGCTGCAACAGAGGATGGTGTGCATATTTCCAGATAGTCTTTTGGGTTTCAATGGAATAAGGGATGTCCATCATGTCCAGGTAGTCCACCCTGGATAGGACTTGGGGTCGAATGGGGATCACGCCATCATGGATGGGTAGCCCCTGTACTCTTGTGTGAACTGAGGAGAGGGGCGGCCTCTTCGGGTTGTATGTCCACTAATACGAATTCTCCACTCTGCGCTTCACATGGAGAGTAGGATTCGTTTTTAGTGGGTTTTAGTCCCGTGAGGACCTGTGGCCAATGTGTGTGATGCGAGGTATTTCATTAGAGTGGGGGTTTAATGGATTATTGAGGCCCAAGGCTCGGGAGAAGTTGGAGTGGGCCGCGCGGGACCAGTGGTGGGATGGGAGTGTAGGAGCAGTGATGGCCGCGATCCAGGTGCCCAGGATCTTGGCGGCATGGGCTTTGAAGTCAAGCAGGCCCATGCCACCATGATGATGAGGGCCAAACATGACCTCTAGCCGTATTGGTGGAGAGTGGCCTGACCAAAGCCATCCTTGCAGCAAAGCATACAGGGATTTGAAGAAGCTTGGGGAGAAGGGGATGGCGTGGGCTCCAAACCAGACTTTGGATAGGAGCATAGAGTTGGCTAGAACAACCCTGTCAGTGAGGGTAGTAGGGTGGGCTCTGAGAGAGGCGATTCGCTTCGTCACGTTGCCCAGTATACAGCACTCCATTACTGCTGACGCGTATCCGCCTGCCTCCATCCACATGCCCAGATGGCGTACCGGTCCTATGGTAAGACGTGCCACAAATGGGAGCACCAGTGGAGCGGTGTGTGTTGAGTTTAGTAAGGCGTGGACGTGGGCGAGCAGATGGGCCGGGTTGGGTACTATCTGCTGGTGCCCAGCAGTTCTGAAACCGACCAAGGAGGATGATTTCGGTTTTGGAGGCGTTCAGTGCCGCGTTGCTTACCTGAGAATATTCCTGGATGAGGGCTTCAAGCGCGCGTGCATCTTTGTTATTGGACACCCCCACTACACAATCATCTGCAAATGCCATCATCTTGACTGGGGTTTGGCCTGGCACATGGACCCCAGTGAGGTGGGCATTCACATTTCGCAGTAGTGGGTCAAGGCTGAAGTTGTATAAGAGTGGGCTGAGGGGTCCCCTTGTTGCAGGCCCCTTTGAGGGCGGACTACTTCCGTTATGAAGCCTGGGCCACGCACTGCCATTGTTGCAGATTCCGTGAGCAGCATCACCCAGTTAATGAAGCGGGGGGTAGGCGGAATTGATGTAGGCAGGCCCTTAGGTATTCCCAGTTTACTTTATCATAGGCCTTTTGTTGGTCCAAGAATACAAGTGCCCCAGAGGCTGTGGACTGACACACATTAGCCACTGAGTGCACGTTATCCCAAATCGACCTTCTGGGGATGAAACTGAATTGTTCTGGGGAGATGGTGGCAGATGCTACAGTCCCTAAACGGTTAGCCATGATTTTGGTTAAAATTTTGGTGTCTGTGTTTGTTAGAGAAATGGGGCGCCAGTTGGCTAAGTCAAGCTTATCCCCTTTCTTGAAGAGTGTGACAGTAAAGGCCTCTTGTCCTCCTGGTAGGAGGCATATTTCCAACAGGCTTTGGTTGAGTGAGGCTAGCAGCAATGGGGATATATCTTTAAAATATTTTTTGTAGAACTCATATGAAATGCCATCTGGGCTTGGATTTTTTGGTTTGGCGCACCGCGAATGGCTGTCCATAATTCGTTTGGAGTAATTAAATTCATTATTTCTGGGTATCAGAAAATGGTGCAGATATGAGCTCGGTTGAGAAATTCCACCAGTTCAGCTGGCTGAATTGGTTCAGCTTGGTATAACTCGGAGTAATATCTTTTCATTTCGATTGCCACTTCATCTGGTGTGTCCACAATAGAATTATCCGATCTTCGCACCTGTGTGCAGGCCACACTCTGGTGTGGTGCGAAAATTTTTTTGAAGAAGCATGCGGTGCACTTGTGGCCTTTAGTGATGTGTGTGGCCCTGTATTGGACAAAAACCCAATGTTTGTGTTGTCTTTCGAGTGCATTGAGGTGGGCAGCTGCCTTCACCCACTTCCAGCCCCATGCAGGGCTATATCCTGTGGCTGGAATGTTGGACTCCAAGTGGGCCAATTCCGCCAGCACGTGCAATATAACTGCCGATGTGGCTCATGAGCGTCTGGAGGAGAGATGGCGATAGTGGCGGATGGTGTCTTCTTTGAAAGTTGCCCATGTGGAAATGGGGTCCACGCAAAATGGTGCAACAAACGATTTTGCCAAAGTTGCTTCTTCCACCCATGTGGAAAATCCTGGTGACGCGAGCTCAGGGGGGCGGATTTTGCACCAATGTGGGGCCTTTGCAACTGTGACAGGTAAGTGTTATGTTATTGAGACCAGTCAGTGGTCGGAGAATTCCATTTTCGTTGTTTTGAAGTGGGAGATGTGGGGTTGGAATTTCGCCGGTGCTAGAATAAGGTCAATGCGGGTCATGGACCTTAATTGGCCATTATGGACGTGGGGACGCGTCATGTTTTCGAGCAGTGGGGCATGTCACGGCAGCGCATCCCTTAGCCCAAGGGTGGCTTTTAGAACGCGTAGTTCTGTGACCCTGTGGGGTGTGGGGTGAGGGTGGCCACCGGTCCGTTGGTGAGGTTAGCCAACAGTTCATGTAGCCAACCAGGAAAGAATTGGGGGGTAGCGGGAGGGACTTGACCAATGAGAAAAATTCCTGACGCTCATATGCACCATTTGGGGTGTAATTGTTGACGATTGTGTGCGCAACATCAGCCTATGAGAAGGTGACAACGAGCACTCAGCCATTTAGGAATGTTTCTGAAGATGTAAATTTAAAAATTGTTTTTCTGAATTAGCACCCCACAGTGCTTTGACCAAAAGGATAGGGATGGTAGGAGCATTGTTTTCCAAGCTTCCTCGGAACCTTGTGGACAGTGGGACTCCTGGATGGCCAGGATATCCATGGGTAAATTGTTTTGTAAAAAACTCAGTTTCCTAGCCTGGGACGGGGAGGCCTTGAGTCCAGCGATATTCAGCGTCCCTAGGGTGAAGGTTTCCCCTTTGCACCTTAGGTGCGAGGGGTGGGCCCCCAGGCCCACCAGCCTCTTCCAGGTCCCCACGGGCTTTCACAGCAGTGCGGGTATTAGCAGCAATGCTATCAGGGTTTTTGTTAATTTTTGCAGAAAGAGTCGCGTTGGCTTTGGCCTTTGCTTTTTGTTTTCCTGACGTCGGATGAATTTTTTGTGGTGCGGATAAGTTTGATGCACCATTGAGTGGGGCAAAAAAAATTTTCAGTTGGGATAGGTCCCAAGTCAGTTTTGACTGGGGCTTGGGTGCAGCGATTGGGTGAGATCAAATCTCCCATTGGATCCTCAGATTGAGTGGCCCATTCGGCATGGGCCTCCCAATCTGATTGGGTGATGGATTCCCAAGTTGCTTCCGCCGCGAAGGTCTCCATGTCCTCCTGGCGTTGTGAGTGTGGGATGGTGGTGTTGGCCTTGGCCGTTTCCTTGGCCGCGGCCCTATGGGCCTGCTTGGCCTTCTTCTGCTCCTGTGGAGAGATGGGCTTTACCAATAGGTAGCAGCCTTGTGCTCCCCATGGGAAAGCCTCCTTGGTGCTTGTGGTTGGTTCGTAGTGCACCTCTCCGCTGGTCATGGCCGCTGAGGGGTGCTCTTGGAATGTGATGCCCTCTTTGATGGGGCATGCATGCGCCTTATGGCCGAATGCATCACAGTGGGTGCAAATGGGGGGCGCGCTGTCCACGGTTACCTGGAATGGGTGGGTGGTGTGCCCTGTGATGTCAATAAAGGTGGAGTGCAGGATCTGGGTTAGGTCCTTCGCGATCTCCTCAGTTGGGTTCATAACTACGATGGCTTTGCCGGTGCACAGGTGTGGCATCAGCGTGAAACATTGCATTTCGAAATATTGTATTTCGCCATATATGGCGAGACCATCTTTCAGGTGTTGCTCCAAAATGTCATGTTTTACCGTAGTAGGCAAAAAGTCAAACGTGAGGAAAATTTGGTTTGATTTTGTCCATCTGGTGCATTTAGTTTCAACGACCCATTGCCCTTTGGGGAGGTCGACCACTATGCGCACCGCTGCAGCCTCATCTGCTGCTATTTTACTTTTGAAACCTAGGTCCAGCCAACCGTGTGACATGGAGTGAGGTGCAATGTACACCGCAGTCAGGAAAATTTTGTGTACATTTTTACAAAATTTTTCCCATAGGGCCGTTTTTTGATGTCCAGATACACACGGACTCTGAATTCCACTGACGAAAGTGGCTGGGAATGTGGCGTGTTGATGTACTGGTTGCATTGTGCTTGCCACGCGAGTATCTCCAGGGAAATTGTGACCGCCGGTTTTTTTAGATTTTTTTTCTATTCCGCCATATTCTCTGGGGCGTTTTTGAACGTTAGAGGCCGCGGGCCTTCCGCCTGCTCCTCTTGCCTTGCTTGCCCAACTGCTCCCAGACATGGGCGCAGACTAATCCCCTCTATGAGATTATCAAACTAGATTTAGTCTCGAATTGAATAGGTTGCAAAAGTGTTTGCAACGAGAAAGAAAAGTTTTTAAGGTTAGGATATTTATATGGTGATAAAGTTTGTCGCACTTTTGGGAATTTTCTTAGGACCAACAATTGGGATCACCAACTTTCTTTTACCGCTCAAAGTCACTTTTGAGCGATTTTAAATTTAAGTTTTATTTATCCACAGCCGTCTGCCCAAACCTATTCTTTGATGTCCTTGGCTCCGCCGCCTGCCACCCCATTGTGGGGCAGCAGTGCACCCCCACCTAGCATTTTCCGCCCCATGGGCAAGTGCATTCAGATGGGCTCAAACAGCCCACCCACTGCTTCCAACCGTTTTGTCCCCCCATGGGACTTAGCACTCCACCTGGCGCGCGTCCACCCTTCTCTCCCCATCCTCTCACCCTCCCTCGCTCTGCCATTTTCTATTGCCTTAAAGTGGACTATGGGCGTTTGTTCCCATATGCCAATAAGGCAATTATAGACCTAGCCACTGTGGCCTTTGCTTCAGCTGGCTTTATAGACTTCCGCCCTTTTAAGGGCTACTTTGACGTTGGGTTCCAATTTGAGGAGGATACTGAAGCGGCAGCACAAACTCCTCTAATTTATAAAAAAACCCCATTCCCACAACCCGTACTCACCTCCCTTCAGGCACCACGCTGGTGGTATCCTTTGCAAATCTCCCATCCCACCTTCCACCCCAGGTTTTGTATGACCAGTTGTTCGCGGGGCTCATGGCTTATGGCACTCAGCCCAACCTCATCTTTGCCATTCCATCTGGTGCAGAGCACCTTGCTGCTCCTTGGGCAACAGCCACCATCATACCACACCACCCTACCATAGCCTAACAAATCCCACCCCGCGCTAGTGTGGTTGCAGCGCCTGATCATTTCTTTTGGGCTCGGGTCAATAATGGTAGGCAGATTTGTTCCCTATGCTTTGGCCTCAACCATGCAAAAAGAGAGTGCCCTCAGGCCAAGTCCGCTGCTGCGGCTTCTGAGCCTCCCTCTGAGGCTCAGTATGGGGCGCTTTGCTGCCCCCTCCCACCCTCCAATCTTGTTCAGTGGGCCCACATGGAAAATCAGCCCCCCCCAAAACCTCCAGCCTCACTCTCCCACCTAAATCTACCCCAGCCAATCAGAGCAATGCTTGGGCCACCATTGGCACCCAAGCAGCTGCCCATTCGCCCAATCCCACCTACCAAAATTTGAACGCCGCTATTCCAGTGAACCAAAATCCATGGGATCTATTGGCTGAAACTGACGAATCAGGTAATGTCCTCATTAGTAAGCATACAGGTCAGCCTCTCTGCCAAGGCGATTATGGTTGGGAGGAATTTTTCTTTCTTAACTTTGATGAAATCCCTACCCCTCGCCATTTCGCTCCTCTGCCAAATACAGCCCCCTTTCAAAGTGATCACCAGCTCACCTTAGCTGCGGTGGCCTCTCCTCATTGCCTGAAACTATGCACCGTGGTGGCCCAGTCAGTGGCTCAGCTCCAGCATGGCCTGCCCACCCTCTGCTTCCCCCCGACTTCCCTGAATCTCCCTGCAGTGACATCTCAAAACTATTTGATGACCCCCCTCGGTTTGGGACCATCTAGTACTAAAAAACTATTTGATGATGCTGAAGTTGCTGTTATGAATGTCGCAACGCTTGCTTCATTCAACCCCTCAGCCAAAATCACCCGCCACAGTATCTCCCTTTTCACCCAACTTCCTGAAGCCCACAAAGAAGCTGAAGTTCTCCTCGCAGCTTTTGTTGAAACACTTTCCCATCAATAGCTTGATGCGAATGTGGAAAACTCCTACCATGCTGACCTCAACCTCCACTATGCGGATGCCTCAACGCCCTGGCTCTCTGCTCTGATCTGGTACTGTAACCAACATCCCTTTATTGAGGTGGGTCTTTCTGAAAACCAACCCCCCGACCCCTCCTCACCCTCTGCCATGGTGGGTTAGCAGTTTCTGCTTCCCACTTGGTTAGTAGTTTTGTTTTGTCATCTTGAGTGTTGTGTTCAGTACCGTCTGTCCCCCGGTCAGCGTACCTCAAATAAATTGAACAATTGGGATCACCTTGAACTTCTGAATAGGCTGTGATAAGTTGTCTTTATTTGTGTCAAAAAGTCTCACAGAATTGAAAGGGTGGCATCTTTGTAACCTTGGTTTTAGTTTCATCTGGTTCTTTTCTCCTTCTATTGGATAGATCAGGGGCTAATGCCTTTTTGAAATTTGGGTTAGGAAATGAACTATTGGTAGGTGGAGGTGATTCGATTATGATCCTAATATCATCTTCATCTGTGGTTCAAGTACTATCAATCCTCTTGAGATCCTGTCAGAGGGGTACAAAAGTTCTAAGGAATCACCCATGTACCCAATTTATAAACAGTTTCTTATCAACACTGACAACAGATATTTTGACCTACGTTTTTGAAGGACTTCATATATACCAGACCAAGATGTTGTAAAATTGCTGGTTCTTCCTCAAGGGCAATGGCGATAGAACATCATTAAGTCTCATAATTGGTACACTGACAATGAGGGTCGTTGTAGATTGCTTTAGACCATCTCCTTGGTTGTGGTATGCACCATAAAATCCATGTCCAGGGATTTCAGTTAAATAATCTCATTAGTTAATATTTACAGAGTGATTTTAGAAGTTTTGGGAGTTGTAGACTTCAGCAATAGTTGTAGACTAGTTGGTAATAGGGGTTTCCTGCCATAAAGTGCCTTAAAAAGTTACTTTTTATCACCCTGTTTTAGCTGACCCAATAAAAAACTAGGGCTCTTGGCAGGAAGTAATTTTATTGCAGCGGGTCAGTAGAAGCCTATAATTCTCATAATGGAGATAAAGGTGCCATTATCTCGCTCTACATCCCCATTGGTGAAGGGGTTGTAGGGTGCTGCAAAAGCCTGGCGAGTATCAAATTAGGCAATTAATTCCTTGATCACTTATAAGGTGAAATTTAGGCCATTATTCGATAAAAGAACCCTTGGACTACCAAGTTATGTGTAAAGTTGCCAGTACAAGAATATGATGGTTGCTTGAGAAGTGGCCTTAGGGGTTTATAAAGCTTTTGTCTATTTTTTAAGGTGATCCATGGCTAAAATTATATTTTAGTGACCGTGGACTCATGTAAGCATAGGACCTATGACGTTGGTTATTACTATGTGAATGGGGCCAAAGGAGCAACTACTTGGTGTTAAAACCTTGGGTTGGGCATATAATGATGGAGACAAGTGGTACAGGCTTCTAAAATATTTTGGTTCAAGTTGAGCATTCTATACCAGAAGCATCGAGTTTTCAACCATTGAGGAATGTTTTGCACTGCACCATGTCCAGTAATAGTATGTTCATCCATATACACTTCAGTATGATTAAGGGGCGGACATAAGGGAGCCCATTATTTCTTTGCTAATTCTTATAATTGGCTATCAGTTATGTGAGTACTGACCTCTCTCTATTTGAGCTTACTCTGGGTTTTTAAAAGTTTCTAGTGACTACAAAATTAAAACAACAAAAGAGATCATATAAGCTGTCGTCCTCATTTGATAAAACTGTCTGGAGTGGTAATCAGAGAGATCATCATCACTTTGGTGTTTGACACCCTGTTGATGAAAAAAATCTTAGTTTTGTAATCATAAAGCCCACTAAGCTAAACGGCCATCAGGATCACGCATCTATTGTAACCAGCGAAGGTAGGCATTAACAGTTAATTCATTAAAATTTGTGTCACATAAAGGAAAGGACATATTTGCTCAATGGCAAGAATTACAATAAACACTTGCACTCAGTGATGCTATAGTTTTGCTAAGCTTTAGAGAGAGACTTGCTAAAGTAAGAGATTGGATGATCTACCTGGTTGTCATCATGTTGCACCAATATGGCACCAATGGCAAAATCGCTGGCATCAGTATAAAGCAGGAAGGTCTTGTCGAATTTGAGATGTTTAGCACAAAAGTTTACTTAATGCCAGTCATAAGGCAACGAAAGGGTGTTGTTGTGATAGCTTCCAGTGGAAAGGGTTGTTTTTGTAATAGGTAGACCTGGGGCTCTACAAGCTAGGCAAAATGGGGAGATTCATAAGCAGTAAGAATCCAAAATTACTTAAAAACCTGGATATCACTTAGATTCTTTGGTAAGCACATCTTGTGATGAACGTAACTTTATCTGGCAGTGGATGGATACCCTTGTTGGTTACCTTATGCCCTAAACTCCAATTTATTCTGAAAAAACGTGCACATGAGGGTTTTGATTTTAAAGATGATTTTAATTGGTTAAATAATTGCATAAGTGGTCAAGAATGGAATCAAAAGTTTGGAAAAAGACATTAATATCGTCTAAAGCACTAGGACACAGGATATCTTCAGACCCCTAGAATGTCATCCATGGCTCGCTGGAATGTATAAGTGGCAATGCTTCACCCTGCAGCATTCAACTTGGCTAAAACAGGCCCTCTTTAATGATGAGAGCACACTTCTATCAGTCTTTTTTGGAAAGGTCTATTTGACAGTAACTGATGGATAGATCAAAAGCAGAGAAGAACTGCGATCCAGCAATCATCTGAAGAGAAACATAAATACTAGGTAAGGGTTATCTGTCCCCTCAGGTGTTTAAATTCAGTTTAATACAATCCATCAGCAGACAATGAGATTCATCCTTCTTTTTCACAAACAGCAGAGGCGAATCCCAAGGGCTTTGTAAAAGTTTTAATAGACCAGCTTACAAGAGGTGTTTTAATTTGAAAGTTACTTGGGCTTCTTCCATTTTAGATATTATAAGGCTTGGTCCATATTAGTTAAGCATCTCCAGTATCTATCCAATGCGCCACTCTAGTCATTTTTACAAAAATCGCAAAGCCCTGAAGAAAGAGTATTTGAAATTTTACTAAGAGTTACTCAGCGGGTTCTTGTTGAGCTTTGGTGAGGTCTAATCCGATATTGTTTTTAATGGTGGCTATATTAGGAGGATTCTCGAGCCCAAAATCCTGGAGAGTACCAAATTTATGTACACCATGTAACTCAGCAAAAGGAAACAGGTGAATATAAGCTATAGGATTTTTTTACCTATGCCCTGAGAGGTTGAAGTCAGATTACCTAGCAAAATAAAGACAATCCCTGAATAGGATGGATCTAAGATTTTAGGGCAGGGCAATACCTCCTTAGTGGACAATTTTCAACCCTGAGTACTTCTAGTATATGCTATGTGGAGTATATGTACTTTTATGAGAGTATCTACTATAAATTTCTTCTGTGCAGAGACTACAACTTGAGATGGAACATATTTTGGCGTTTTCTCCCAAGCTTCAGTGGACTGAGTAGGCATCTTTACTTGAGGGCTAATTACATGATACTCATTTTGGTATAGAGTTCAGTTATCCTCCATAAGGAATATTCTTTTCATGGGCTTATCCTTATCTATTATGAGAGTTTAGAAAATAAACGGTATCAAATGCCTGAGTATAAGAAAATAGGACTCAGATAGGTTAACAGTCCCAGAGTGCTCACGCAGCAATTACTTCTCTAATAATAATGCATAGCTATGATTCTCAAGAACAACAACTGGGTCCTTTATAGTAAGGTCAACAAAACAAATGGTAAGTCCAAATAAGCACTGCGTGACCTGATGCAATGAGGGCCCGTAGTTTTATACTCAACTTTATGTTGGAGGTCAGGAGCAACTCTAATTTGACTGATCATTTTTATAAGATATAATATACACTTGAGATCCAGTGTCAACTATGGCTTGAAATATAAAATTTTACACTAAACTTCCACCTTAATGAATGAGTCCCCAAACTGCAGTTGTAGGTTAATGAACTAAGTTGTAGGGGCACAGAGGTAACAAGAATAATCCAAACAGCTCTTTTTTTGGTAGACATACCAACGGTATTGCTAGTAGAAGATGTAGCAGATATAAGAGCCTGAGAAGTAGATGTTGAGGCGTAAGGTTATTGTCAACGTGAAGAGCTTCTCCCTTAATGTTGACGGACTTTTTCCTACTCATCATTAATTCTCTGTAACATGCTTCAGCTGTATGCCAACGTATTCCACAGTAAATGCATTGTATATTCTTCTTATAAGCCCCCTTCTTCTCAAGGGAGTTGATATAGGGGTCAGTTAGGAGAGAAGTTGTGTTTAGAGGCCTTCTGGAGTAGACTAGGGGATTTCAATGAGAGTCTGATGTATAAGTTGCTCGTGAAGTGTCTTTTAATAGTGTTGCTATGTAGCTTCAAGTTATAGTGAGACGCCAAGATGAATATGACAGCATTAAAGTCGTCATTTAGAGAAATATGGTCAATGCAACCAAGGTATGTGCCTCATAGTAAAATCAATTGGCGAACTCAGTTGTTGATTCCTCATGTTTGATGCGAATATCAATAAAGAGCTGCTTCTGAAAGGACAGGGTCTGATCACTTTCTATTTCCTTTATTAAGGCAGTCATAACTTGACTCCAGGTTTGGCTGTTTTCAGATGGGGGACCATCTTTTCTGGGCGATTTGACTCAATCAGGTGAATATGCTTAACTTTCTGTCAATCAGTAACCTCTTCCATGGCGCTTTCATAAACGTAAAGGAACAAAGTGATATCTTCTTCATTGTGGATATACTTTAACTTAAATAAAGGCTTTAAGTTAGATATAACAGGTGTAAATAAAACGGTTATCCCAGATGGAGAAAAAAGAGCTAAAGTTAAGGGCCTGGTATCATTATATCTAATGAAGTGCATCTGATTAAGCTGAGCTCTCAAATTAATCAAAACGTTTTGTAGATTTGTATACTGATTAATTAAGCTAATAGAGGTGAACTTTTGTGTAAGTTGCTCCTTAAGCACTTAAAATTTTAGCTTCTGGGCTTCCATGGTCGTCTTAATGGAGATCTGTTCCGTCTTTATGACCTCAGATTGACTGGTAAGCCGAACGAGCTGGTCATTGATGCAATCTAATCAAATACTGTATAGTTGGTAGAAACAAATGACATTCATGAGCCCATCAGCTAAGGCTTCTAAGGTATAATTGGGGTCAAGGAATTTGCCGTGAAGATCCACTTTACAATTGTGAGCAACAGCTGCAAGCTGGGATTTAAGTTGAGCAACTTGATCCTGGATACTAAATAATCAAGAATAAGAAGCATTACCATCTAGTACTAAAAAAAGAATAAGAAGCATTATCTTTGAGTTCAGTTACAGTAGGCCCATGAGTTTCAGGGGGACAGGAGGCCCAGCTTCCCCGTGACAACTAAGAGGTCCTTCCATTACAGGTGGCCCATGAGGTCCAACGTTTCCTGGTGGCATCTGTGGTCCAGGGGGCTTACATCCCTTGTAAGTCTGTGAGCCAGTTAATACTGGGGTTCTACAGGCCCATTATCCCCTTTAGGCCCGTGCATCCTCACGGGTCCCCTTAGTCCAGGAGGATATTGGTAGCCTGGGGCCCTTGGGACCATCAGGATCTTGCACTCCAGGATGAGCTTGTTTTAAGGCTTCATAAAATCGTGCAAAACGTAGTCCACACTGTTCTTTAAAGCAGGAAATATAATACAAGAGTGAAGTGATAGTCTATCTGATCTGAAGGTAATCTTACAATACAGCCGCGTCCAATTGGGTTGTGTGTTAATTCTGTAAGTATGCAAGGACTCCTTCATCCAATAAGATCATCTGACTTCGCACTTTATTTACAAGTGCCTTTCAGAATAGCGTTTTTATTCTCTTGGATGATGGAAGAGGCGGATTTTAAAATGCATAGGTAGTTGAATGAAGGAATTGGATCAGGTACAGTTGTCCCAGTAAATCTTGGTGCTGTAGTCCTAGGATTTGCATAATCTTATAGATGGCTAGGTGGAAAAAGGTATGAATGTATTAATCTATTCTAGTTCCCAATTTGGAGGCGGATAAACTAGTAGCTAAGTATAGTTTTCTCATAGTGGAGGGAACGTATAATACTCTGACCTGACTGGAACGTCCTTCAAGCACAAAAGTATCATCAAGCAGCTGTACAATTAAGCTGAGGTTGGCAATACTTGATCGAAATTTGTTTTGGTCTACCAAAGCATTTTTCCTCTGTAATCAAACATAAATTCAAGGATCGCTGGGACAGGGACGCCTACTTCAAAGCGAGCATTGATGATCCAACAGATAATGCTTATAACTTCATTATATTAGGATGTTTCTTGTTCTGATTTATATTTTGTATTCTTTTTTTGCACTTAATCTTTAAAGGTATTTTGGAAGACTTGGCAAGGAGCACCAGTTTTCTGTTAGCTCTCTAGACAGCAGGGCTAGGTGAAGAACCAGGTTTAAAAGCTTCTCTGAGTCAGACGTGGTTTTCTTTTATAAATAATACAGCAAGATGACAGAACCACCGGGATGACCAAGGCTTGCTGAATAACCTTAATAAAATCCTAAAAATAGGAAGCTTATATAAAGACTAAATAAGCGAAAAAAATGATGACAATGTATTTGGAGGTTGTAATATTAATAAGATGATAGGGGTATGTCGCGCACAGGACGTTTCTCTTTGGACTGACAATTGGGATCACCTTGAACTTTGGGAAGATGTGCGTGATGAGACATCTTCCTTTGTACCATGGTATTCTTCCAGAATCATTAGTGTGGCCTCTTTGTCACCTTGGTTCTAGTTGCATCCAGATCTTTTCTCCTTCCATTGGATAGCTCAGGGGCTGATGACTTTGTGGAATTAAGGTCATGAATCAAACTATCATTAGCTGGAGGAGATTCAGATTTTAATCTTATTGATTTTTGCCTTCATCCGCAGTTTGAGATCTGCCAATTCACTTTGTTATTTTGATTGACAGCCAGTATGAGGGATTGATGGCCATTAGGTGCTTAAGGTAGAGGTACAACATCAATATTAACAATATGAAAGGGTTCATAGGGATGAGCCACTTGATGGTGGAGTTGGGGGGCAAGGCCAGCTTGACCTTTTCATACATACATGACTCTAATAAATATTGAATTAGAGGGAACCCTTTCTAATTGCACTGGGTTTTAACTCATTGATAGAGTCTTCAGATGCCTCTATGGCTGACTTACAGATGTCTTTCTAAGATAACATTTGTTTGTTCAGAGGATCAGATATAAGGCATTCATTGATTGATAGTAGCTTGTCTAGGTTACCATCCTAGATCTGAGTGCTTGCTGACCTTTTCTAACTTCTTATGGATTGTGAGAGACTCGTCTTTTCACAGATGAGATTATCTTGGAAGTTTTATATTCAAACTTCCTATGGTTCAGTTAGAGTTAGAATAGGCAACCTGGACAAACGACCGTGTTTTAATGAGTTGGCCTTGGGCGATGGACAATATAGAAATCATAAATTTGGAGCTTAAAGCCCATTGTGTCAATAATCATTCAGGTCCTTTCATATACTGGAGCCATTTCAACAAAGCATGATCAGTAATTATAGTGATGTGGGCCTCATATAGATAAGGGGGAAATTTTTGATGGCCACTAAAACTGACAGATATTTTTATTCCATTACATTATAGTTGCATCTAGAATTAATTAAAGGTTTGCTGTAATAAGCAATGGAATGGTTCATTAATTTTTCATTGTGTTGGGATAAAATAGCTCATATAGCGATAGCACTAGAATTAGTGAAAAGTAAAAATGGTTTGTCAAAGTTTGGGCATACGAGAACAGTGGAGTGGGTATGAGCTACACAAATTAGATCTAAAGACTCTTGGCGCTGTTATCTCACTGAAAAATAAATCTCTTTCTTTAACAGATAAACTAAGGGTTCAGATGTATCTTAAAAATGAAGAATAGATTTGTTATAATGTCTGATCATTCCTAGAGAATCTTGTACATCTTGAAGGGACTTGATTGGGGACATTTTTGAGATGGCTGTATCTTTGTCATCCATTAGGGATATTCCTTATTGACTTACATTAAGTCCTAGAAAAATATTTTTTAGAAGAAGGAACATATGGAGGGTCTAAAGTTTAAGAAAATGTGAGGCAATCACTGGAAGGCCTCCACTAAGGTGATCTAAGTGGGCAGTGAAAGTTGGCAAGAAGAAGGTTATGTTATTAAGATAGACCAACATAAATGATTAATTTTTTGTCTCCTTGTTGGGATTTTTGCCATATTTCCAGATGACTAGATTACCAAGGGTCGCTAGGGGATAATTCCCTATAGCAAAGTGAATTGGATATTGGTTGACCCTGATTTCAGGGTAACAAAGTTTAGGAGATTTTAGGTAATTCGCTTAGGTCAGATTCATTGTAATCAATCTGGGTGAATGCTTAAGATCTCGTTGGGCAGATTTGCCAACGAAATATGGGCATCTGATAGTAGATCGATGATTAATTATCAAGTGTACCAATTGGGATTGGTCAGGTTTCATCAACAACTGATTGGAATTTTCTGTATCAAGTTGCAAGGCGAGTGATGCCACCTGCAACTAGTGAATAGATCAGTTGGTTTGCGACCTGCCTTAATGAGTAAAAAGTCCAAATACCTAAGCAGATTGCTTGCCAAATATGGTTGGTTCGCTGGGATTGAGAGGAAAACGTTAGGGACACGTTTTCTGACTTTATCTGTTTTAGGTCTCAAGGATGTCTAATGACAGAATCTTAGCCAGTATGAGGAAGACCATCGCTGATGAGACGTGAGTAATTCATCGGCAATGGCTGCCATTTCATCAATTAGGTGCCAACTGAGGGTTGGGCGCCAAATTCCCTCTATAAATTCCCTTAAGAATTCACTTAATAAATATACTTTTATACTAATTATCAGAGTATTGTTATAATATACTGTACCAGTATCCATTTCAAGTTCTATTCTTCCTCAAGTAAATTATTACTGTGTGCTTTAATTGAAAGACTCTTAGGGATAAAGAGTAAGGATATGAGCGTAAATCCAGATAAGAGAAGCTGAACTGAATTATGGATTGCTGCTGACTGTGTGTCATCAGAGAGAAGACGTAAACAAGGATCTGAGCATGGATCAAGTTAGGTGGTATAAGGGAAAGAATTCCTATTGAGGACATCTTTTTGTATTTTAAGCGGAAATACTGGTCAAGCGTTGGACCCAATACTAGCACTTTATTCAACTATGGATAATAGTCTCCATACTATTATCAAACGAATACATACTAATTATCAGACAATATGGAGAATTGCACAACACCAAACCTGTGCAGTTAATTAATTTAGGGGTTCATAGATGAGAATAGTCAGAAACCTTATAGATTTTAACAATTGGTGCTCACTACCGGGGTGTAGTCGAGCAAGATACTAGGAAGCAATGTCATATAAGAACGAGATAAAAAAAATCTGGATGGAGTTAGCAACCATCAATCAGAATGCCCTGAATCTGGAGGATCATTGAGAATTTTCTGCCTTAGAGGAGAGAGTAGCCAAGATTGAGGAAGGGGTCAAGAATGTCGCTAGTCTCAGAAATTAGTTACTTGGAAAATTAATGTCATTGAAAAAAAGAAGGAGATTTAATTTGAGAAGTCTTATTCTTAAAAATGGAGCGTGCAGCGGATCGTGTTCATTTAAGAGCATTCAGCACAGATATAGAGAGACTGATTAGGCAAGTTGAGGATTTAAAGACCCATAAATGCAAATGAGAGCCATATGTGGCGACTGACGCCAAATAAAGAACTCCCTGGATTCCAGTGGGAAAGATGACTCTCAGAGAAATATTCCACCCCCTTTCACAGCTATCTTGGAGATGATGCCCAAAATTACTCCTCAAGTGAGCCAATTAGCCAAACCAAGAGAGGTGGCTAGAGAAACCTCACAGGAATTTAGAGCAACACCGAATTTACCTACTTTCCATTGGGATAATGCCCCTGCATTTTTCTGATTATTCAATATGACAATGTTTGGATATGGTGATTGTCAAAAGTCTTTGATGGTGATGAAATGCCTAGATACCAATTGTCAGAACCTAGTGTTGCCCCATCTAGAGGGGGACAGATGGTCTTATTTGGAGGCCAAGGCACTCATTATGAAGGAAATTGGAAGTCCCACGCATATGTCAAAGTACAAACAAGAATTCATGGGCATTC
>JAKSZP010018901.1:0-65462 GCA_022478985.1 Massospora cicadina | reverse complement strand
AAGTGATTGCAATGAGAGAGAAAAGTTTAGGTTATCTTAATTAATAATAAAGTAATATAATATATGAAATTATATAACATTAAAATGGGAATTGGTATATTTATTTCAGCTGAGTAGTTTGGATTAAATGGTTTTTTAATCAAATAATATTTTTGTCAAGCGGTTTGGTGCTTATCTGATTAGTTTAATAATTTTAATAATTTTGACTAAGCAACTGGTGGTTCTTTAATTGATTTGATAGAGTCATTTACTCATTAACATTATCAATATCTACTAAAGTAGGTAGTAATTAGAACACTTTGTTAGATTTTAACCCAAAGTATTAATATGAAGGTTGGCCAGCATATGATAAAGGAAACAGTCATCCAGTAACCAAAATTGCAATTGTTCCAGCCTCAGCCATTAAAATTTGATAGAACCTTACATTCCTTTCATCAAAGAGGGGTGCTACCTGTGGGCTTTACCCTTGGCTAATATCTCAGACTTAACCACGCCCTTGATGAGCACTGGTCGCCCCTGCTCCCCAGTATGATCTAATTCTCTTTAAGACAACAACACCTTAAACATTTCTTATAAGTATGTCCTCTAAATTTTTTAGTTAAAATCAGAGGAATCATTTATGAGGTATGAAGCCTAATTAACAACCTACAAACAAATATAAGGATAATAATGATTATGTCAGCTGTTAATGGATGACAAAGCATCCATGAGCAAACAGATTGGCTGCCTAAAGGGTTTATCAAATAGAAAAATTCATCTGAGGCAACCTTGAATAAAAATGGTGAAAATTTTTCATGCCAAAAGGTATATAAGGGGACTTAAATTGAGGCGCTGATAAAATGATTACCACATCGAATTAAGAGGGACAGTTAACATAAAGAAACTAAGGAACAAAATTAATTCAATTCTAGCGCTTAGGTGAATAGACATTTAATATCTATATTATGTATTCCTAAGTCATTTACCGCAGAACTCATATATATTTTTAGAGCTCTGCCAGTAGTAGGATACTGGGTGATTATATTCTTTGAAATTAGTTATAATAAACCAGACTCAACCCTACTAATAGATTTATATGAGTAACACTTCAAAGTTTTACCTCTAAAAACAAACATGCTTAGGCTTACGGGGCCCCACTCATTGGTTTCTGTTATGGTAATGGCTTTCTCCTTAGTCGTCACTGTGATTTCAACCTTAGTGGAGGTGACCAATTATCCAAAAAGAAATCCCCCTTTCAAACACCTGAAAATAATTACACCCCCTCTCGCCCCTAATTTGATGCCAATATTAGCGATTATAATGCACCCCATCACTGCTACAACTACTTTAAAGAGGTGTTCACAATGGAGATAGAATATGGAGATAACTTAGGAGGGGAACAACACAGAGGTTTAATAAGTGCCCCTCAATCACAAGGTAACCATGGCTCCAATTATCAACACCATTATATGAATAAATAATATCCCACAAAACAAGCACCACATTCATAACAACTAAAGTTCTGGTATAGTAAGTGTATGCTAATCTGCTTCAAGTCAGAACTTGATGTATGAAGCGGGAATTATGTTCATAGGTTTACTTCTCCTGCCTGACGCCTAGTAAGTCATAAGCTTGCATCATCAAAATGGCAGTGCCTTATGGGATTTGGATGCTATTGTGGGTACTTGAGTACCCCTTTTCAAGATGGGGAGATACAATCCAACTATCTCTGAATTAATGTAGATCTTCCAAATACCCAGACGTAAGGATTTTAGTTTATATAAATTTTAATTATACAACCAAGGAAAAAATCTTTAGATTGTTAAAAATACTTATATTGCGCTATATAAAAGCAAAATCTGATTAAATTTAGTTAATAAAAAGTAACCCAGTTGAACTTTTCTTTTCAATTACTATCACTTTTAGTAATACAATATGAATCAAACAGCATAATTTGATAATCAATACCAGGTGAGATAAGAATGAATAATAAAGTGAAGAGCTGGGCAAATGCGGTAAAGGGCAGTGAACCTGGACCTGCACCACCCAAAGGTACCAAGCATACAGGTACAAACAAAAATCTCAGTAAAAATAAAAAACCTGAGGTGGCGCCCCCCACGGGTTTCATTAATTTTTTGGTAAATACTGCAGCTATATGAAAGTATCCCAATTGCAACCATTGTTGTTGGTGGAACATGGGATATGAGTTTTACTGGGTGTAGAAACACCAACAATGTGGGAAAAGTTCAGCGAAGCCCAACATAAATTTTTCCTGCATGCGTTGTACTTAACAACCCATACTATCCGCAGAGGTTGGGTAGATCTTGGGTTCAAAACTGCAGAAGAAGCAAATGAAGCAGCGAAGGTCAGAGTGGTACTTGACCTTCCCGATGGACAGCAATTAGTACCAACAAAATGCACCCATTGGCCTAAATCCAAAGACATTTTTATAATTTTTGACTATCTTATGACCACACTGGCGCGCACAGTAGTCAAAAGACATCTCTGAGAAGGCTTGGAAGCCTATGGAGAAATCAAACAATTTGAATTGCAAAGATTCCAGCTAATGCTGACCCTTAGCATGGGGAAGGCAATAGCAATTATTTCACCAAACCAGGATGTAGTATTGGATATTACAAAAATTCCTCACATAGCATCCTTCACCATTGATCTGAAAAAATCCCAGCTGTTCCGCGCAACAGTGGAAAGCGCACCCCCCATATGCAACCATTGCCAGGCCTTTGGGCACAAGATTTACGCTTGCCCTAAAAGAAGGCCTGAGAGAAATGGAATTGTGTGAGGAGAAAATGGGTGAAGACGACTTAGAGTACAACAAAATCACAGATACTACACAAGCCTTTAACTGGGGAGAACACGGGCAATATAAAGTAATTGACCCTATTTCCCCAAAAGAATGAAAAATAGACAAACAAGATCACAAGCTTGCCGCGGCCAAAGCAAAGGCCTTGGTGGAATCAACCATATCACTGGAGCAGATCCAGAAAGACATGGAGGAATTTGAGTCAATGAACCAATCAGATCCTGCAGAAAACCATACACCCAATCTGACCAGATTGAATTTGGCGGAAAATGACTCAGAAATGAATGCAGCAAAAGTGGGGTTAAGCGCACCCCCCAATATTGCAGAATTTAACCCAATCAGGAAGGAAAATCAACAATGGAATGAACAAGAAAATAACGTGGCCATTAAAAGCACACACAAGTGCACCGCAACAATATATTGAAACTAAGCAAAGTCAAGAGAGGAGCAAAAACTGCGGCGATGAAAGGGGCAGAATACACCCCAACTCCTACTCATGGTTATGCTCTCTGCAGCAGAGGTGCAGTGGAGAGCAATGTGAGTGAGTAAGTAGGGCTGGGGGGCCCTGCTAACCGCTCCTGAGGCGCATTGGGCATCTCAGTAGAGATAGGGATGCTGAACATAGCGGGACTCAAGGCCTTAACATCCCAGGCCAAGAATTTGAGTCTCCTACGAAAACCACCTGTGGATATCCTGGCAGTGCAGGAAACCCACTGTCCACAGGGAGAGGAGGAGGCATGGGAAAAATGCTCCTCCCAACAATATTGTTTTGGTCGCTCTACTGTGGGGTGATATTACACGCAAACCAAAACTTTAAGTTTTTTAATAAAAATCGTTCCTGGATGGCCGCATACTCACCATACCCTTCTCATGGCACACTGAAGTGCACACAATAGCCAGTGTGTATGCCCTGAATGGTGCAAATGACAAAGAGAATTTCTTACAGCCCTAACACAACTAAATCTACCAGCAAATACTTTCATAATGGGAGACACAAACTGCTGGATTAACCCAGAAACAGACCGATGGCCATACACAACGGAGATACCACAAGGGCAAGTGGAACTCCATGTACTAAAGGCCACCATGAGACTATATGATCCACTGCCAAAAAAGCAACCCCTGCTACAAAACATGACACGCTCACATGTACACAATGGTACACTTGTCTCTATGTCAAGGAAAGACTTAATACTCGCATCAATAATTTTCTGTCACCAAATTCAAAAATTTAAAACTACAAAAATCGAATTTTCTGACCATTGGCTTGTTTTGGTGTCTTACAAACCAGCGGAACCAAGTGCCAAGCACCCAGATGGTGCAGAATATGCCCAGAAATTTTAGCCAACTCAGAATTTCAATCCTGGATGGAGGAAATATCTTCAACTCAGGATTTTCAAACACCTTTTTGCTTGGACCCACTAACCACCTGGGAAAACTTCAAAAAAATCAACAACCCAACAAATTAAACATACATCATCTAGAAGACACAGGGCAGTTTCAGCCATTATCAAACACACCTTGGCTGAAATTGACCATCTAGAAAACAACGTACCAAGCATGGGATACAGCCCTGGATGGGGTCACAAATGGGCGGAGGTTTCTGCTAGGCTAAACAGCCTGATCTGCGAACACCAACACCGAGTTGGAGTCCAATATAAAGGCAAAAACATAAGAGACAGAGAAACTTGCTTGAGCTACTTTTTCTGCCGATTCCACACCCAAAAAAATACAATAGCTATTACACAGGTCCATCAACTGGACAAATCCATAGCAGAAACACCTGAAGAAGTTGTGACCAAAGTGCACAGATTTTATATGAAATTGTATAAATCCGAGCTGGTTGAACCAGAAAAAATTAAAAAATTCCTTAGAAGTGCACATATCAGCACCGCAGCCCAAAACAACAATTTAATCAACCTAATATTGTGCGAGGAATTATGGGAAATAGTACGCGGTGCACCAAGAGGGAAATGATCTGGACCTGATGTGATTCCCTATGAATTTTACATAAAATATTTTACTAACATCTCTAACATTCTTCTAGCTTCAATGAACAAGTGTATTATGGAAACATGCCTCCTACCAGGAGGCAAAGAAGCCTACACGGTCACTTTATTCAAGAAAGAAGACAGATTAGACCTATCCAACTGGCGCCCAATTTCCCTAACCAACACAGATACAAATATTTCACAAAAATTATGGCTAAACAACTAGGAGAAATTGCAACTGATGCGATATCCCCATCACAATATGGATTTTTTCCAAGAAGATCCATATGGTATAACATCCACACAGTTGCAAATGTCTGCCAGTCCAAAACCTCTGGAGCACTTGTCTTTTTAGACCAACAAAAGGCATATGAAAGGGTGAAAAGACCTATCTTAGGGCCTGCCTTCAAAAATTCAAGCTCCCAAATAGATTTATAAAATGGGTAATGTTGTTCACAGAGTCTGCTACCATGGCTGTGAGGGGAGCAGGCTTCTTAACCAACTCAGTTATCCCACAGAGAGGACTAAAACAAGGAGACCCCTTAAGCCCTCTACTATACAACTTGAGTCTAGACCCCCTAATCAAAATACAAACACACTTCTCAAGGGAATCAACGTCAAGGGCCAACCACCAGTCAAAAATGATGGCCTTCACTGATGATTGTGTGGTGGGCATATCCAACAATCAGGACGCTTGCAGAATTGAGAAGATAATACAAGACTATTCAGCCATAAGTAATGCATCACTTAACGCTGAGAAAACGGAAATAATACTCCTGGGAAAATATCAGACCCATTGGATGCCATCTACCAAGGGCCAACAAGCTAATACAACATCAAGACTCCTGAACAGACATATGAGGCAAAAATTTGCAACGACCTAACTGAAACTTTCATTTATTAACCAAGCCAACAGCAGGCCCTGTTTGTCACTTGGAAGTATGGTTGGAAGCAGGAGGTTACGCCAACTCCATGATGGAAAATTAACTATTAAACAAAATAACAAAACGCATTGCCTCCTTACATGGACACTAAACAGGTCTAACAGGAAGGGTTACAGTAGCCAACTCTATGATTCTATCAATCATATGGTTCATGGCCCATGCAATCGCTTTCTCACCATTCTTCTTCAACACAATCCACGCCCTATTACAATGATGGCTATGGTCCAACCACAACCCCCTTGTACGCCTCAAAACCCTATTTGGCTCTAGAAAGAATGGAGGTATGGGGCTTACTAATTACGTAGAGCAAGCAACCCATATACTGGGATCCTGGATAGCTCAGGTGACTAGCCTGGATCTTCCAGATACACACTGGGCCAGAACAGCAAGATATAACTTCACACGTGCACTACAATTAAGAAACCCAGATCACCCAAACACATTAATCAAATATCTGGCATCCCATCCCACAGCTGTAGGACCACACGGCACTCCTGCATATTTCAATTGAATACTCCTAGCCATGAAAAGAGTGACATGGAGGATCCACATAAAATGACCAAACCAGTCACCGAGGACGCCCAAGGCTAAATCACAGGCAGGAGATCAATGATTAAATAGTCGCAGACAATATAACAAGCAAAAGCCCAAGTATCATAGCCAGGATAGATTACCTGGACCATATGTACATACCCTACAACCTGGAGACTCAAAGAAGAGTATGGAGATACACACATCATCCTCTACTACAACCCAGGATAAGAGCACATATATTAAGGTACATGAGGAGAGTATACCAAACAGCTGAACGGTCAAATGCCAATCACACCTCATGTACAATATGTGATCAGTATGGAAGCCTAGCCCACCTTTTAGAACAATGCCCAACATCAGTGGCTGTATGGAAAGAGGCCATGCGCCTATTCCGCCAAAAAACGGACAACCATTTATCCTAGCAAGTGACATGTTCACTATAAACATGGACTCTCCTATCCACCCATTTCTCAGGGCGTTGATAGTCAAAATAGCACTATGGACGATACACACAATGGTACTGGAATCGTTCATAGGAGCAGCGCCCACAATCCAAGTAGCCATCCATCGCTTCCACAGCCATATATTGGAACATTTCCAAGAATTGCTGTTTGGAAACATGACCCCCAATAACAGAAGGACAATTAACACATGGTTCCCCATATGGTTCCTAAAGGTTGATCCTTTCCTTCCACATGCTGCATCCAAGAATAAGCCAGCATAACTCCCCTTCCCTACCATCCTAAACTTGGTGATCCTGGAGACAACAAGAGGGACCTTGAACCCTCTGGGGTATCTTTAATTGTCAAATTTCATTAGTTTCCTCACTATATTGGAAGTGCTTGTCCACTGGTTGACCTTCCCCAAATAATTATAAAAAAGTAATTCATTTTGTTGCCAGTTTCGATATATAAAGAATTCAGGGATTAAACTTTCAGGACATTTGCCAGTGCCATTAACCCAAGAACTATACTGATTATTTTTTTGGGTTTCTTCATCACTGTAGTGCCTTTTATAAATCATAACATTTTATCATTAAAATTGGGTTTTGACTCCAACATTTATTGAATTTTATTTTCTAGTTTGGGGTTGATCCCTAACAACGTTATTAGCCAAACCTTTAGACTGAGTTCATATTTCGCCGTCAGAGGTAATAGGACTTTGTAGTTTGGAGATGATCCCCAAAATCATCTATTAGCCAAATCTTTAGAAAGGGCTGGAATCCTGACTAAATCCCCTTAGAGATCTTGGCTTAGGAAGTAAAGGTTTGTAGGTATTGGATATGTACCCAGTTACCACAGTACTCCTGAGCCACCTCAAAAGTTTAGTGGTTGTGTCCTCTTTTATAATCAACATAAGGGCCTGAATAAATGTTTCTTGATTTTTTGTCTCATCCGCCTGGCCACTGAAGGTAAAAAGGATTAAAATTCCAGGCTATAAAGCCATGCTAAAGTCATGTTTTTTTGTTAAACCGAAAAGTCTCTCTAGAGGTTGTAGCAGACAACTTTCTGAAGCCAAAGCCTGAAGCCAAATTATTTTTTTAGCAATAACACTAATAGTAGCTTCAGGAGATTCAGAGGAGGCTTGGTCTAACATGGACTGCACTTTAAAAGGCAATAAGGGATTCCTTACATATAAGGCTTGAAAGTGGGACATCTTAATAATTTAATGGTAAATAATTTGGTATGTTAGGATTACACTGGGTAAATACTATAGATAATGTAAAGGGCCTGTAAAAGCGATTTTCCAAAGGGTTGAAGTTATTGCAGCGTTTACTAGCTCTATCATCCCGTTTTTTTCAGGATGGTAAGGGATAGAGAACAAACAAGTAGTCCTAATCAACTCAATTTATCCTTACAATAATGATGACCAAAAATCTTGACCATTATTGGAGAGGATTATGATAGGACACCCATGTTGGGTGATGATGCAGTTATATAGAAAAGGTAGAGGTAGATTTTTCCAAAGCTAAGAAAAGGTATATAGCTTCAACTTATATTTTATATTATTGCTGGGTGTTAACTTTTGGTGGACTTGATTAATTCTGCCAAACGAGTTGCACAAAGTAAAACCCACTGAGCAACGGAAAAGCAATATGAGGATCACTTCCCTTGATAACTTATTAATAATAAAGACTTTATATGGAGCTACTGTCAAAAGATACCACTTTATTCTATAATAAACTTAACAGCTACCCCATTACTCTTTTCTACTATCCTTTTTTCTTCATAAAAACTCCTTCCTCATTTTCACGCTCAACTCTAAATCCTTAGTATTCCTAATCAGTCTTGACCCTTACGCTTGGTTTTTCTATTGGCTTCAAGCTTTAGGTGTTCCATTATATCATTGAGGTTTGGTAAAATTACTCAATTTGCTAAACTTGCAAACTTCAATTGATTTACCTTCTGTCCACACAACTTCTGCTCAATCTTGAGGCTCACCTCAAATCTAATTTATGATCTGTTAGAACTATAGCTTACTGTCTAGTCATATCAGAATCTTGACATTACCCCCCTTTGACTGGATGATAAGCTCCTATTACTTGTATGGCCAAAGGAACTTCAAGAGTGTATATTGAAAATTCCAACCACCCACAGGTTCCTTAATAGTGTAGGAGTCAACCCCAGTCTTTTAAATTATCTATAATGGCCCAATCCATATGCTGGCAAGCTTGTTCCTTCTTCCAAACCCATGTTATTCGTGGAACAGGACAAGATCTCTTACCCTGAACTGGAGGATACTGCTGCATCTACATTTACAGCCTCCTGATCACAAATTTTTTGGCTAGACTAGTGGAATATGCTTCAGTTTGGCGTTTAATTAACATGTCTGTTAAGGCAGAAAATAGCGTTGGGGCTTGACTCCACCAGTATCCTCCACACAGGAATAAAGCAATGCTGGCAACGCTGGATGTCTTCCATAAAGTAGTTGGAAAGGGCTCGCTGGTTGACGAATGGTAGTTAATATTGTATGCAAAAACAGCGTTGGATAATAGGGTACTCCATTCAAAGTGATGATTCTTTACACGCTTGCATAGAATATTTAACAAGATAATGTTGACCCGTTCTACCATTCCATTAGATTCATGGTGGTAAGGTGTATTCAAGACTCATGGATTGCCATTAGTTCGTTCAACTTGGGCAGGGTATGCAATGTGAAATTGGTTCCGTTGTCCGTGAGGATAAATTTCAGACAGCCATGTCACTTTATGACACACTCTATGATGAACTTGGCGGTGGTGAAAGCCCCTAAATCATTGATTGCTCTTGCTTCCACCCATCTTACAAATGATCAATGGATACTATTATATACTTGGAGCAGTTTGCGCCAGTTGGCAGAGGCCCCACTACATCCAGAGAAACAGTATGCCATGCAAAATGAGGCTTAACCAGCTGGTAGGTGGTCTTCCTGTGGGATGGTTTCTCCACTTGGCACTGGTGACAATAAGCAACTGTTTTGAGCGCATCATAGTGCATACTATCTCAATAGTAACGGGGTTGTAAGAACTCCAGCATTTTTTGCAACCCTTCATGACCTACCACTCTATGGGCACCCATAATAATTGTAGGTATAGCGGAAGGTTTTGGGAAAATAAGCGTCAATTTTCTAATCCGCTTATACAGTTAGCCATTGCGCACAAAAGTATCCCATCGCAGCACATCCAGCACTTTGATCACCTTGGCGGCTCATTGAGATATTTGCCCACAATAATCTTCTTGTACTTTATGTCTTCCAAATCCATCATATTGGCGATGGTTGGTAAATATGAGAGACAGTCCACATTCTAGTGTTTCGCCCCTGGCCAGTGTATGATCTTGAAGTCATATGCTAGGAGCTTCAAGGCTCATTGCATGAGCTGTCCTTCAGGTTCACGGAGATCCTGCAGCCAACGCAAGGAATCATAATCTGTTACCACTTTAAATTTTACCCCGTGAAGATATACTAGAAATGTTTGAATGAATATATTAAGGCTATGCACCCCCACTCAGTCATGATGTAATTTTGTTCAGGACCTGTTAAGCTTTAGCTACAATATGCCAGGGGATGAACCACACCATCATAATCCTTTTGGGATATCACGGTTCCTATGGCGGAAAGGGAAGCATCCACTTGTACAATAAGTTCCTTCTCAAAATTAGGGTATTGCAAATTAGGCGCACTAGACAACACGCTTTGTAGAACATCAAAAGCGTTTTAACATCGTTCTGTCCAGTTAAAAGTGGCATTATTTTTTAACAGCTCAAAGAGCGGAACCCCATTACAGCTGATGTTGGGAATGAACCTGTGGTAGTAATCACCTATCCCCAAAATCACTATGTTTGCGCTTATTACCTAGCCAATTCATCTTAAGTATAGCTTCCACCTTTACCAGCTGAGGACTAAGTCCTTTAAGGTCTACCATAAACTCAAAGTATTTAAACTGATTCTTAAATAAGTGGCACTTTTGAGGGCTTAATATGATGTCAGCTTCAGCAATTAAGTTGAAGCACTTGTTCTAGGTTGTCATAATTCGGTGGAATCTTGAAGATACGCCATAAGAATTTTGCACAGGGTTTAGCCCACTGAGCAATAAGACCAATGATATGAAGATTGTGGGCCTTGGTAACAACCAAATAAACGTTAAAACAATAACTATGGGGCACTTGCTCCCACTACAATACTTTATTTTTAATATAATTATCTCCTTTAATCCTCTCTATCTTCCTTCTTTCTTACTATTAAACCATGACCCTCCTCTTTATTGCCCATCTCACTTATATTACAGTGGTTTGGATGATACCACTCTCACAGCTTAGCCTATTTGGTTCCACCGATACTCATTTCAGCTGGTTATTCTTGAATTTGCTATCGCCTTAATTGTAGGCGATTTAGATTGTGAGCGTTAGATGTCAACATCGCCTTATTTTAGAGGTGAACCAATAATAAATCATTATATCCAATAAAACCCGTTAATCCTAATATCGCCTCATATTAAAGCGCTTGAATTATCATTACCAGTTTAATTCCCACGGATTCCATTCATTTTGCCAAATTGACTTAGGGCTTATCGTCAAGTCATATTGAAATCGCAATATTACCCCCTCCTTGACTGGACAATAAGGCTTATATTGTTTGTATGGTCAAAGGAACTTAACGTGTACCCGGTTAATAGTTTGACCCCCTACAGGTTCAGGATGGTGTAGGCGTCAACCCCAGTTTTCTTGATGATCTCAAGTGGTCCACTCCATATGCTGGCGAGCTTGTTCCTTCTTCCAAACCCATGTTGGTCATGAAACAGGACCAATTCCACTACCCTAAACTGTGGAAGACTGTGATGTCTACATTGGTCAGCCACATGATCCTGAATCTTCTTGGCAAGACTGGTAGAATATGCCTCAGTTTGGAGCTTAATCAGCATGTTCATTAAAGTGGATAAATATTGGTAGGGTTCAACTCTTCCAGTATCCTCAATGCAGGCGTAAAGCAATGCAGGCAGCGCTGGATGTTATCCATAGAGCAATTGAAATGGACTCTTACTGGTTGCTGAGTGGTAGCTGATATTATACGCAAAGACAGCGGTGGATAAAAGGGTGCTCCAGTCTGACAGCCGCTCATTTATGAGCTTTCATAGAATATATTAAGGTCCCATTGACCCGCTCCACCATACCATTGGATTCAGAGTGGTAGGGGGTAGTTAAAACCCCGCAAATTGCCATGAGCTCGTTCAATTTGGCCAATATATGGGATGTGAAATTGGTTCTTTTGTCCATTAGGATAAATTGTGGACAACCATGGCGCTGTATGACACACTTCAGGATGAACTTGGTGGTAGTGACAGCCCCCAATTCCTTGATAGCCCTTACTTCCACCCATCTTGTCAAATGGTCAATGGCTACTATTATATATTTGGAGCAGTTTACGCCAATTGGCAGTGGCCCCACCAATCTAATGAAATGGTATGACATGTGAACTGAGGCTTAACTAGCTGGTAGGTGGTCTTTTGGTGGTATGGCTTCTCCACTTGGCACTGATGGCAACAACCAACCATCTCGAGCACATCATAAATCATACTTTCCCAATAGTAGCAGGGTCACAAGAACTCCAGCGTCTTTTTCAACCCTCCATGACCTACCGCTTTATGGGCATCCATAATTATCACAGGCTGGGCAGAGAGTTTTGGGAAACTCAGCGTTGATTCCCCAATCTGCTTATATAATTCCCCATCGTTCAAGAAGGTATCCTGCCTAAGCCCATCCAACACTTTGATCACGGGTGGTGGCTCATCATGATATTTGCCCACAATCATTTTTTTATACATGATGTCTGCCACATCTGTAGTAGTAGTGATTGTGGGTAATTGGGAAAGACAGTCCGCATTCTGATGCTTTGCCCTGGGCTGATGCATGATCTCAAAATTATATTTTTGGAGCTTCAAAGCCCATTGCACGAGCCGCCCTTCAGGTTCCTGCAGATTTTATAGCCAGCGCAAGGAGGCATGATCCATTACCACTTTAGATTTCTCCCCATGGAGGTAGACCCAGAATTGTTTAAATGCATAGATTACCGCTAAACACTCCCACTTGGTCAGGGTGTAATTCCATTCAGGGCCAGTTAAACTGCGGCTGCAATATGCAATGGGGTGCTCCACACCGTCATCATCTTATTGGGACAACACAGCCCCTACAGCGGAAAACGAGGCATCTTTTTGCACAATAAACTCTTTTTGAAATTGGGGTATTGCAAAACAGGTGCGCTAGCCAACGTGGTTCATAATGCATTAAAAGCGGTTTGACATTGATCCGTCCAGTTGAAGACAGCATTTTTCTTGAGTAGCTCAAAGAGTGGATCCCCAATACAGCTGAAGTTGGGAATGAACCGCCGGTCATAACTGACCATCCCCAAGAACACCTGGATATCCCGCTTATTACTTGGCCAAGTCATCTGGTGGATGGCTTCCACCTTGGCCAGCTGTGGACAAAGCCCTTTGGAGTCTACCACAAAGCCAAGGTATTCCAACTGTTCTTTGAAAAAGTGACACTTTTTGGGCTTAATCTTGATATTAGCTTCAGTTAGGCGGCGGAATACTTGCTCCAGGTATCCAAGATGCCCCGTGAATGTCCGCGAGAATACGTTGATATCATCAAGGTACACAAGAACACAAGACAGCTATAAGTCACCCAAAATAGTGTCCATAGCCCGCCGGAATGTAGCTGGGGCATTGCACAAACCCTGTGGCATACGTGTAGGCTGGAACAATCCCTTTGAGGTAATTATAGCGCACTTTTCTTGTTCCGCCACTGGCAAAACAATCTGCCAGTACCCTGATATCAAATCCATGGCTGAGAAATACTTGGCCCCACCTAACTGATCTAAAGTGTCATCAATTTGAGGAAATGGGTATGAATCTTTTTTCATAACGCTATTAAGCTTCTGTTA
The DNA here is from genome assembly GCA_022478985.1 of Massospora cicadina. NCBI lineage: Eukaryota > Fungi > Entomophthoromycota > Entomophthoromycetes > Entomophthorales > Entomophthoraceae > Massospora > Massospora cicadina. Next base: position 51,777 of record JAKSZP010018901.1, on the reverse strand, counting down.
ATAGATTACTACCCAATTGGAGCCATCTTTCTTTTTTTACGATGAGCACTGAAGATGCCCAAGGGCTCTTTGACAGTTCCAACATTCCCTGTTCCACCAATGCATCTATTTCTGCAGATACAACTTCTTCTGCTGCCTTTGATTGTCAGATAGGTCATGACCTGATAGGGGGGTGGTCTCCCGTGTCCACCCAATGTACAACCCCACGAGTGCAACCCAAGTCGTGGTCATCTGTTGCAAAAATGCTGCAATATTTCTCAAACAGATCCATCACCCTGTCCTTCTGATCCTCTGATAGACCAGTGAGCGCCTCCCAAGGAACCACAGTCATTATGCCAAAGGTTGTTTTTAAAGGCAAGCCGAGATCTTCCCATGAACCAAAGTCATGTATATGGTGGACCTCATTGATTGGGATCAAATTCAGGTAGGCTAACACTTGGTGCCACTGAACCTTCATCATTTCCTTTTGCATATTGGCTACCAACACTTTTACTTCCCCTGCCCAGGTAACAGTAACCCAGGAGCCACATGAGGTTCGAGTTGTGATTGGTGATAGGGCCCCACAACCTCTCCATACAGACCGCCCGGTATATCAATTTCAAGCTCTGTTCCAATTATGACCTGATGCCCATAAGGGATAGTAAAAGCGTTTGAAGCTCTCAGTGGAATCCCTTTGTACTCGTAGATCTGGGTTGGGAGCATTTGGGTCTTCCGCTTCATTTGCCAATATTTTTCAGGTATCACACCATCGCTATAGGCGAAATTAATTTGACTAGAGCGGATTGGGTCATCTGACGCTCCCCTGGAAGTAAAATAGATGGGAATCCGTTGTCCCAGGATAGCTAGAGTCTCTTCCATCATGTCAATGACAGCCCTATAGTGTTGCATATACGCAGTCCCAATCAGCAGATCATTATGGCTATTTGGTAATACTACTGCTGGGGCCATGATAACCACAGATCCAAACCACAAAAGAATTGCGTTATACGCTCCCTCAGAGACCGTGGTTTCCGTTCCTGCAGTCCCATACACCATCCTGTGTTCTATGTCGGGTTATAAATCAAACTTTGCCATCAGCTTAGTGGAGACAATGTTAACAGGAGCGCCCATATCAACTATAGCTCGTACGCAGGTTTTTGCTACCACCATGTCACAATAAGTGCACTTCAAGTATGTTGAATGCCTGTTATTTACTACATGTACATTCAGCGGCTCACGTTTTCCCTTGAAACCCTATAATACCCGCACCAACTTTAGGGTATCCTGCTATAATAACATCCACTGGAAAGGCGACCTCTACTCTTCTTAGAGACAATGCATCCGCAGGTAGTTCTAGCTGGTCTGCCCAATTTTGATCAAACATTTGGCAAGCGTAAGGCTTTAGCTGCTCCATAAACCCTGGGTCAGCCATATTTTTTAATTGTGCTTGGGTCAGCACATTTACTCCCCCAACTGGCTGTTGGTAGAGGAATGTATCATCATATTGGGAGGCTTCTACTTCCTTCAATACAATGGATTCAGGGGGGACGTATGTCTTCAAGATAGCGGAAGTAGAGAGTCCCATCTCTACTCCGCTTTGACTTTTTCTTGATAGCCTAGATCCTGTTGTACGCAAGGGATCTGTCAATCGGGGCACCATCATCCCATGTGTCTGGTGCAACCGCAATTAAAGCAACTTACTCCATAGGGCCTACGTCTGTGCTTGATACAAGTTGCCCCACTTGGAAAGTTATTTCAAAGATGATCAGCATAACCAGACCCACATTGGTAGACTGCAGGCCGTTGATCAGCATAGTTTGGGTCAAAGCAGTAGTCAGGCAGTCATTGCTCAGCAGTTATGGGACAGATGGTGAGCTGTGGGGAGTAGCCTGGAATGATCTGCATTGACAGGTTGCTTTCCTCCTCATGGTTAGGGTAGGCCTCAGTGACAGTGGGAACCCACTCGATATTGGGTGGGGGGAAATTTACGGCTAGCCAACGTACAAACTGAACAAGTTTAAGGAGAGGTACATCATACTCTAACAATGAGGCCATAACATTGTACAGCTCAGGATATGGCTTCACCGCAGAGGCCATTGCAATGCATACATCAGCTTCATTTAGAATCAGCCCCAATCAACACATGTGCTTCTGTTGTAAACTGCTCAGCGAATGCAGTGAAAGTCTCATTTTGTTGAAACCCAATGGTCAGAAACTCAGCTTTCCGCTGAGACATCTTTGCTTTTCCGCTGAACAACTGTATCAACATCTCCTTGACTTCTTGGTAAGTAACGGAACTATCTGGAAGGTAACAAATAACTTGATCAGCACTTCCAACATCCAAGGTGGAGATTAACAGTTTCTCCCTGTGACGGTCTGAAACACCTTCAGTCACAATCTCAAATTGTCAAAAGAATCCATGAATATTGTCTTCACGATCAAAGGGTGGCAGTTAAGCATGGCAAACTTCCTGGAGCAGCTCATCTTGTCTTTTGAGCACAGTGTTTAATGCAATTTTCAACTCCTCATATGCAACAGTTCTATTGTGTCATGCAGATTTCTTTTCAAAGCAACCTAGGCGAGACATATCAGGCAACTTGAATTTTATTATTTTATTACTGATCAATGGGCCCCCTGTAGTGAGCACCAATATCATAATTTGGCGGAATCTTGGAGATACGCCATAAGAGGTTTGCACAGGGTTTAGCCCACTGAGCAATAAGACCAATGATATGAAGATTGTAGGCCTTGGTAACAACCAAATAAACTTTAAAATAATAACTATGGGGCACTTGCTCCCACTACAATACTTTATTTTTAATATAATAATCTCCTTTAATCCTCTCTATCTTCCTTCTTTCTTCCTATTAAACCATGACCCTCCTCTTTATTGCCCATCTCGCTTATATTACAGTGGTTTGGATGATACCACTCTCACAGCTTGGCCTATTTGATTCCACCAATACTCATTTCAGCTGGTTATTCTTGAATTTGCTATCGCCTTAATTGTAGGCGATTTAAATTGTGAGCGTTGAATGTCAACATCGCTATATTTAGAGGTGAACCAATAATAAATTGTTATATCCAATAAAACCTGTTAATCCTAATATCGCCTCATAACAAAGCGCTTGATTTATCATTACCAGTTTAATTCCCACGGATTCCATTCATTTTGCCATATTGACTTAGGGCTTATCGTCCAGTCATATTGAAATCGTGACACAGGTGATCAAGCTTTTCTGTAAATGTCCACAAGAACACATTAATACTGTCAAGGTAGACTAAATTGCAAGGCAGCTTCAGATCACCCAAAATAGTGTCCATAGCCCTCTGGAATGTAGATGGGGCGTTGCACAAACCCTGTGGCATACAAGCAGGCTGGAACAACACTTTCAAGTTAATTATAGCGCGCTTCTCTTGTTCTGCCGCTGGCAACTCAATTTGCCATTACCATAATATCAAGCCCATAGTGGAGAAGTATTTGGCACCACCCAGACGGTCTAACGCATCATCAATTTGTGGAAGCAGGCATGAGTTTTTTATAATGCTGTTAAGCTTCTGGTAGTCAATTTTTGCTCAATTGGACCCATCTTTTTTTGATAATTAACTCCAGGGATGCCCAGGGACTCTTTGACGGCTCTAACATTCCATGGTCAATCAATTTTTCTATCTCAGTGGATACAACTTCTTCCGCCATTTTGGAGCAACAGATAAGCCTTGACCAGATTGGAGGGTAATCCCCCATGTCCAATCTATGCACAATCATGCATGCACATCCCAAGTCATGGTCATCAGATGCAAAAATGCTTTGGTATTTCGCAAACAGATTATCACCTACCCTTCTGATCCTCTGACAGACCAATTAGAGCCACATGTGTAACCACAGTCATTATGCCAGATGAGGCATTTAATGGTAGCCTGAGATTGTCCCATGAATCAAAGTCATGTATCTGGTGAAACTCATTGATAGTAACTAGATGCAGAAAACCACCACTTGATGCCTTTGAACCTTCATAAACTCCTTCTTCAGGTTATCTATCAACACCTTCACTTCCCCCTGCTTTGGTAACAGGAGCTCAGGAGCCACATGGGGTTCAAAGCGATTGCTAATAAGGTCCCATAATCTCACTTTATAGACCTTCTGGGATAACTATTTCAAGCTCCGTCCCTATTATGACCTGATGCCCAGAAGTATGCATAAAGCACTTGCAGTTCACAGCGGAATAACATTGTACTTGAAAATCTGATTAGGAAGCGCTCAGTTCCTCCACTTCATCTGCCAATATTGAACAGGAATAATCATATCATTAAACATGAGATTAATTTTGCTGGAGAGAATTGAGCCCTTTGGGACTACGCTGGAGGTGAAACAAATTATCTGTTGGCCTAAAATATTAATTGTTTCTTCCGCCATATTGACCACAGCCCCAAATTGCTGCATGAACGCAGCTCCAATCAGCATGTCATAACTGTTATTAGTCAAAACCACAGCTGGAGAAGAAGCCCCAACTGACCCAAACCTCAAAGGCAGCGCACTGTAAGCGCCCTCCAACACAGTGCTCTGTGCCCCTGCAGTCCCATACACTACTCAGTGTTCCACATCAGGCTTCAGCAGAAGCTTATCTATGAGCTTGGTGGATACTATATTGATGAGAGCGCCAGTATTAATAATTGCCCTAATTTTGGTATTTAAACAAAAATGTCACAGTATGTACACTCAGAATAAGAAGAACCGTTGATGATTATTGTATAAAAATTCTAGGGCTTTTGGTTATTCAGAAAAGGGAGAATACCAGCGCCAACATGCGGCTACTCCTGGGCAATTTTTACTTCTGGATTCGCCACTTCCACCCCCTCTAAAGCTGCGACATGTGTTGAAGGTTCACCTTTGACTGTACCATTCCACTCAAGAATTTTCCTGGCGTATGGCTTTTGTACCTCTCAGCGGGACTCCATGTCTGCGTTATTGGTGTCTCTCCCTCTTCTTGAGGTCAATATATTGTAAGGGATCTGTTGATATAATAAATCGTCGGGGTGAGTACCAGAACCAACATCAAGCAACTTGTGGGAATCATCAGGGACAATTAGGTTTAAGTTAGCATAAGTAGAGCGTCCCATCTCTACTCCGCTTGCCCTTGTCCCTGTTCTTTCAGGGCAACTGGTACCACCTGGACATGCAGTTTGCCTGGACAAGCTGCATAACTACCTCATTGGCCGCATGAAAAACAAGCAATTATAAAAAGCACTCATCTCTGCATTCCAACCATAGACCCAGGTCTAAAATTATTTGCTGGATTTTAATGTGGCCAAGGACGAACTGGGTGAGTAAAATGTGGGTGAAAATGACTTGTCAGAGCGTTAAGTGGATGAGTATTTCCCAGCAGATTATAACCAAGTCGTTTTTGTCCCATATCCAATGGGGATTCAGTAGCGGTTTCATGGGCTTTCCGTTCCACATTGGGAGCACTAAAAGTAATGGATAGATGGCATAAATGACTAACGATTTTTAATAGCTCCGCGTCATCATGAAGAATGTAGGACATAGCATTATACAGTTCTTGATATGGCTTAACAGACGCCATCATTGCTACGCCAACTCTTCGATAGTTGAGATATTTGCTCCCATCAACACATGAGACTCAGCTTTTAACCGCTCTGAAAACTCCACCAAGGACTTATTTTTTGAGAAGATATTTTCAGAAATTCTTCCTTGCACTGAGCTATTTTTGCCTTGCCCCAAACAGATGGATCACGGTCTCCTTCACCCATGGATAGGTTTAAGTACTATTTGCAATGTAACATGTGACCTGGTCAGCACTTGCAACGTCCAAAGTGGAAAACACAATTTGGCTTTCCACCAATTGGAAGCCCCCTCCACTGCAAATTCAAACTGCTTAAAGAATCTGGGTATATTTCCATCACAGTTAAATGAGGGCAGCTAGTCAACGCAAACCCCTTCCTCCTCAGCACAGCTATTCTATTTATGCTCTGCGAAGTATAGCCTCTCTGTAGTTTCACTCAAGTGGTCAGTAAGTTGGTTGGTTGGGCCCCCCACCAGGTGCAGTTGGCGAAAGGCCTTGGAGAGTTGCTCGGTTATACTTTTATTCTCTTGGAAAAGCATTTTTTGAGCCTGGAGTAGTGTATCCAAGGCAAGCTTCAGTTCTGCGTAATGAGATAACTCAATAAACTGAGGTAGTACCTCATAAGAATGAGCTGGTTGCGCAATGGCATTGGTGAATATAAACTTTTATTAATAAATTGATCAATGGCCCCCTTTTGTGAGCACCACTGTTAACTTTTGGCAGATTTGATTGACTCAGCTGAATGAGTTGCACAGGGTTAAACCCACTGAGCAATGGATAACCAATATGAGGATTGCTGGCCCTCAATGATTAATAAAAATAAAGACTTTATAAGGAGCTTCTTCCTGACAATACCTTTTTATTAAAAAATAAACTTAATGACTACTCCTTTAATCTTTTCTACTACCCTTCTTTCTTTGTAAGGGCCTCAATCCTCATTTTCACGCTCAACTATTAATTATTGGTATTCCTAATCAGTATCAACCCTTCCACTTAGTAATTTTCTATTGGCTTCAAGTTTAAGTGTTCCATTCTATCATCAAAGTTCGATGAATTTCCATCAATTTGCCAAACTATGAATACTTTATCTAATTTGCCTCTTGTCCACATAAATTCTGCTCAATCTCAAGGCTCACCTCAAATCTAATTTACAATCCATTGGAACTGTAGCTTATTTTCAAGTCATATTTAAATCTTGACAGTGGGCATTATATGAAATTAATGGCCATTTGATGATCGCTGTAAAGGGCCCACAATATTGATAGTTACTATATGAAAGGGTTTAGAAGGAGGAACCACCAGATGGCATGGCGAGGAGTAGGGCCAACCTGACTCTTAAATAATAAGCAAGATTTTGGTACATTATTGAGAGAGGGGAGCATCTTTCCCAGTAGCACTTAGTTATGATCATATGATAGACTTTGCAAATTCCTCCATGTTAGACTTTAAGATGTCCTTATAAAATAACATCTGTGCGGGCAGAGGTCCAGATATATGGCAATAATTGGGTTGATACCATCTTGTAGAGGTTACCATCCCAGTTTTAAATGATTGCCAACCTTTTTTATAACTTCTCTGGACCATGAGAAACTCATCTTTACATAGTCGATGTTGGCTTAAAGATCCTAGAGTTTATATTCCTTGGGGTCAGTGAGGGTCAGAATAGGTAACCTGGACAAACAATCCACATTCTTTGAATTGGTCTGGGGCAATAGATGATAGAGAAATTGTTATTCTGAAAGTTTAAAGCCCATATGGCCAAACGCCAATCAGGATCTTTCATTTACTGGAGCCATTGTAATTAAGCATGGTTAGTAAAAATAGTTAAGTGGGCTACATATAAGTAGGACGGAAAAATTTGATGGCCATTTGTTCTACCAAGAATCTTGATTTGGTTAAAGTATAGTTTTGTTCAGCTTTAATTAAGGTTCTTTGCTGTATTAAGCAGTGGGATGGTCTTCTAATCTTTCTACATATTGGGATAATGTAGCTCCTATTGCAATATCGCTACCATCAGTAAACAGAAAAAATTGGTTTTTCAGAGTTTGATGTATGAAAATAAGGGCTTGGATAATAGCTACACGCATTAGATTAGAGTACTAATGCTGTTCTTCTTTTCATTGGAAAGGAATTCTCTTTTTATAAGATAAACTAGGAGGTCAGATGTATCTGCAAAATAAGAGATAATCTCTAATAATATCCAACCATTCCTAGAAAATTTTTAAATATTGAAGGGACTTAGGTGGTGACATTTGGTAGATGGCTGTAACTGTGTCCATTGGGATACCCCACCCTGACTTACCTTATGTCCCAAAAAAACCATTAGATTTTGAAATTAAGGAACATTTGGAGAGTTTCAGTTTTAGCAAAGTTAACATAGCCACGTGAAATCCTCCCTAAGGGGAGCATGGTGGCGGTGGACATTTGTAAAAACTTTATATCATTGAGATAGACTAGTATGAAGGATAGGTTTAAATCCCCTAATAAATCCAACACTCTATAAAAAAGTAGCAGGGGCGTTCATAGCACCTGCGGAAATTAGTTAGACTTGAATAGCCCTTTTTTAGAGATAAGGGAACATTTTTGCAAACCTTGGGGATAGGTCAATATGCCAGTAACCGGTGACAATATCCATTGCCAATAAATACTTCATTCCTAACATAAGACGTAAAGAGTGATCTGTACAAGGTATTGGATAGCTATCTTCTTGAATGAAGGAATTTTGTCACTGATAGTCCATGACGACTCAATTTCCTCCATCTTTATTGCATATCAATAGCTAAGGAGAAGCTAATGACTTTTGGATGGTTCAAGTAATTGGCCTGTAGTATTTGTTTTGATTCAATAGCCACTTGAGCCTCCTCTTCTTTAAAATTTTTAAGCTAGAGCTTTAAGAGGGGAGTAATTCACAGTTCCACTTAGTGGATTACCCCAAACATTTTCCCATAATTACCAGATCCCTTTAAAAAGATATCTTCATATCCTTTGAGTAGGGCTTCTGCATTTTGACGCTCATTGATAGTAAAATTTACTCAAATTTACTCTCAACTAGTACAAAGGTTGACAGGGGTTTATTCTAATTCTTGCAGAGTACCAAAACAGTTTACATCTATAATATGTCCGATAAAAAAGGGTTTGACATAGGTGATGAATGAATACTAAGTAGCGTGAAGAGCATGATTGGTTAAGTTTCCCAATAAAACAGAGATATATTTTTCATAGTCAGGGTTTAAGATCCCAGGGTTGGTCAAATATTTCTTTATTGAAGAATTGGAATGTCCATATACTTCTAAATATGATTATGGGGGATGTGATTTTCACCCAGGAGTCTACCACAACCTGCAAACCTGAAGGTATAGTAATGGAATGGAGGCGTAAAGTGGCATCCATCCCCAGAAATCCATTGTATTGTAGGACAACTTAGTTTTAAGTCCTGTATTTTTATTCCTTATCTGACAAATAAAAGAAGGATATTCTATGAGGCAGATATGCTTCTTTGGGACCCCTTTTTTGTTGGGTGATCATACACTAGTGTCACTCAATATCCCATAAACTATGGGTCAGTCAATTATGTATTAGACTTAGCTAATAGACTTAAGACCAGCCTGTCAGTCTAGATGAGTTAAAACCCATAACACAAACCAGAACACTGGAGGTAAAGCCATCAATACATCTTAGTATTTCTTTGGGAGAGGAACAACGGAGGGATGATGATTAGCAATCATCACTGCTAGCATACCTGACAGTAACCACACAGTTTCAATAGTTACAACCTCAGATTCCGCAGCAGTTGTTTACTTGGACATCCCAGAGGGCCAAAATCCGCTCTGGGGACATGAGGGATCAAACGCGCAGATGGATTGCAAAACTTAGCCCACTGGGTGGGAATCACCTCAAGGAGCGAAGCCTCATCATGACGCTATAAGGTATCCAAAATGGGGGTCAACCCCAAGTGACCACCTTAATGATATCCCCATTAAAGTAGGAAAGGGTAACAGAGTAGTATGTATGAATACTATGGCCCAGTTGTTACAGATACTTGGAAAAATGACACTGGGTGAGAATTCTACTAACAAATACTCAAAATAATATAAGTTCAAATTACCACATGCGATTGTTTATTAAACAAATGTTTAAAATTAACTACCAACAGGTCATGTGGGGGACTTTTGTCTTAAGCGCTAGGGCTAGGGGTATTGGAAATTTGCATTAACCATGGTAAATGTAATCTTTCCAATTCCATAAGATTTACATCAAAACAATATTAAAAAATTGAATTTGTCTCATCCTGGCTAGCCAAATTAGTTATAAAATTTTAATAAATCTACTTAGTGTGATTTCGCTTAGCTGATTGATGATGCTTCATCCAGCAGATGAATGGTTGTGCCCATGGCAGGGTAGTTATGGGAGGTCATATTGCTTATTGAAGGAGTTTGTCACACTATTAGAATTTTACCTAAATTAATTTCACATATACAATTGAAATTAGTGTTTTATTTAGTTGATGACGGTTGCCAATTGCTCTACTAGTTTCAATAATATTATTTAATGATATAAAACCAATTTAAGTTCCCCATTTTTGTTTGTTGAGCTGTTTGTGGATCCACTGGATAAGGGAATCTCAAGGATGATCCCTGACATAAAGTTAATGTATTTTGACTCTGGTAACTAAGGCTGAGGTTGTAAAAATGGTATTGTCATTAATCACTATGGAAGTTTGCTAAGCAGACATTAAGAATGTTGGAACTATCCCCAGTAGTGTTTTGGTCAAATTTGGCACTGTCAACTGATGCCAAGGATGTTGATACTTACTTATATTAATTAAATAAATTGAATCTCCAATTTGACTTTGTGAAAGTATTGGGGATGATTCCCTGAAAGTAAATTGAACTATTACAATACCAGTGACTGAGGACGAGATGTATTAAAATCTTTAATATCAATTCAGATATATACTGAATTGAGAGTTTGACATCAAGTTTTGGGATCACTGGTGACTTAGGCCTAATATGATCCAATAAATTATCTATTTCAAAATAAGTAATACACTTAGGCCAAGGATGCTCAGTTTAATGGCTATGGAGCCAGGGGATCTAAATGTTGAGCGTGAGAGCGATATTCCACTGACTGATGTTAGGAATCACCTGCAGTTATGGCTGAGAAGATGATAATAATTAATAATGAGAAATTATATATATTATGAATCAGCGACTGATGCTGAAAATTAGTTGATTTGGAGAATGATAAATTATGCTGGGATGTTTGCCAGCCAGAAAGCTGATGATTGGGATTGCTAGTGAGAGTGCTGATGATTGAGAAATGGTAATAGTTGCTAATGATATTGACAGATGGGGTAACGCCTATAAAAAGTTGGATCTCCCTCTTATTAAGAATATCTTCAAATCTTCATACCCTCTATTTTTTTCATTAAATTATTTGTCAGTCTCCTACATTTGCTAGTTTAAAATGAACAGAAGTTAGCTTGGCTAGTAGAGGTGGGACTGAAGATCTCCAGAGGTTAGGTGCTGAGGTAAAACACCTGGAGTGGTCAGAGCTGTCAACTAATAACCTGAAGTTACAAGGAAACCCCACGGAAACTTGGGTAATATGCCACTAATAATGATGGACAAGAGGGACAGAAGGAGAGAAACGCCAAGGGAGTCAAAGTAGACCACTGAACCCTAATTGGTGGACAAGTCCCAGGAGTGACCTTTATGCCAGAATTAATGGTAAAGTCTCAAGAGGTGAAGTTGTTGGTCTGTTGGTTTTAGAGTTTTGAATTACACTTCAAAGTTTCCAGGTATTTGCTTAAAAGTTACTTCAGTGGAGTATCCAAAACAAAGAAATCTAATAAAAGCTATAAGAAATTTTGGCTCAAGGAAAGACTAACTTTAATAATGAAATGACTTAATATTTATAGCTTTCGTGGTAGTTCATCTACAATATGATCTTATAGTATCTGAGAGATTAATCTTTTATGATTTTATGATAAGGATAAAACTGACCATTCATATATGACTTGATAATATCAGAATCACTAATCCCCCCTCAGCAATCAACAGATGAATATTCAGAGTAAAAGAATCAGAGACAGAAGAACTAGGCGAGATACTAACACTTCCCCCCAAGATTTAGCCACTGAGGAGGATGAGTTTGCAAAAATCTAGTATGGACATTAATAAAAACTATATTTATATCAGCATATACAATAGAAAATTCAATTACTCTTCAGAATATAACACTATAAGGTCCAAGACAATTAGACTCTAATTCTCCGTTTGGCCACCAGGGCAAGAGTGACAGTACAAACATGAACTAAATTGGGTAGTCAGGAAAGGCTGGTTTATGCTGGTTACTTCTAAGAGCTTTCTTTTTTATGGTTGATTCAAATAACTCCATAACTTGAGCTTGTACTAGAATTATTTTTTTCATCCAAATCTCGCATAACTGAATTAGAATTTTTTGGAACACTTTCATCAAGGATAGCCTGGACACTCAATGGAACTGAATGATCTCACCAATAAATTCACTTGAATGATGACATTTTGATAATTTGATGGTAACTGAGCCAGTAAGCTAGCGGAGCACTAGGCAAAAAACTCCATCATGACGAATCAGTGGAACCATTTTTCTTAAAATGGATCCTAAAGTTCCATTGACTCGTTCAATGACTCCATTTGTTGATGGGTGGTAAGGAACTACTAATTTTTGGGCAGTATTAACAACTGGGATAACTCTTGTAAAAGTTGGGAAGTAAAGTTATTTCCATTGTCAGACATAAGATCTTTAGGAATCTCATGTTGAGTAATGATTTAGCAATAGAGAAATAAGGCAGTGGCCTTAGCGGAGGGTGTAGCAATTGATATGACCTCACCCATTTAGTTAAATGGTGGACAGCCATAATAATATATTGATGCCAATTAAAGCCTCAGGGCAAGGGTCCTACAACATCAATACTTATCACTTCAAAATATTTTAGTAGGCAGATTACTTGATGTAAGGTAGATAGGTCTGGAGGCACTATAACTCTCACAAATGAGGCAAGCATCAATCATCTCTTTGATGTTAGCAATTTTGTTATTCCAATAATATAGATTTCTTTTACTGCATGTGGGTTTTTTAGACCCTTGCGACCAAATTGGTTATGCACCTCATAATGGCGTTGAATTGGGAGTTAGAATGTAGAAAAGGTAACCACTTAGAGTTTACCTTCTACTATAAAGACCCATCTTATATCATGGTGTCCTTAATAACGGTCTTTAGAAAGGTTTGACCTTCTTCAGGCTCTTTATCACATAGTTCAGGCTTACCAATTAAATACAATCTTTCACCATTGGGGTCAAAGGTTAACACTGGCAATTGAGATAAACCATCAAGTTTTTGAGTTTAAATCCAGATTGATAGATAATAGAAAACTCATAATTTTTTAACTGTAAGGCCCATCGATCTGGCCTTCCATTAAGATATTTTATATTTTGCAACCAACTTAGGTAATAATGTTTTTTAATAATGGAAAATAATTGCCATAAAGAAAAGGCTAAAAAGTGCTTGTTTGACATAATTACAGCCAGAAATTTGCATTCTGTTACGCTGTACTTTCGCTCAGCTTTAAACAAGGTTTTTCTGTAGTAAACCGCTAATTGTCAACTTAGTCCTCATCATATTGAGATAGAATAGCTCCGTTAGCTACTTTACTATCATTAGTATGCTACATTTAAGGTCTATCATATTGTGGGTGATTTAATACTGGCGCTTTGGTTAGTGCTTTTTGAGAAGATTAAGTATTATTCCTAAATGGAGCTCCATTTGAAGGGCAACCTTTTCGCAATAAATGAAATAGAGGATCAGCCAGATAAGCAAATTTAAGTATAAAATGTCAATAATATCCAGCCATAATTAGGAAGACCTGAATATCACAAAGAGTGGTAGGATGGGAAATTTGATTAATGACCTTAATTGTGTCTGAAAAAGGCTAAATCCCTTTGGCAGAGACTTTATGATCAAGAAACTACAGTTCCTCTTGGAAAATAAAACATTTTGAAGGTTTAAGCTTTAGAGAGGAGCTCTAAAACGGCTTAAAATCTCTTGTAAGTGGTCTAAATGTTTGGTATAAGTTTTTGAAAACACCGTAATATTGTCTAAGTGCATAAAGACGCAGGTCAACTTTAAATCTCTAAGCATCCCATCAATAGATCGCTGGAAAGTAGTGGGGCATTGCTTAACTCTTGAGGCATATGAGCCAGTTCATATAGGCCCTCACTAGAAATTAAAGCACATTTATCACGATTTTCTGGGACTAATTCAATCTGCCAGTAACCACTGACTAAATCCATAGCAGAGAAGTACGTAGAGCCAGCAAGCAATCTTAGAGAATCATCAATCCATTGCAGAGGGTAATTTACTGAAGGGTTACTGCATTCAGTCTTAGGTAATCAATGACCACCTGATGAGAGCCATCTTTCTTTTTTACCAGAAGTAAGAGGGATGCCCAAGGGCTATTGGAAGGTTTTAACAGTCTGGCTTCTAATAATTGGTGTAGCTTAGTGATTGTGCTTACTTAACTTTAGACTTATTATAAAGTTTAGCACATGTAGAAGGATGTTCCCAGTTTTAACGGTATGCGTTACCTCACTCATCTTACCAAAATCATAAGTATGTTTTGAAAAATTATCGGAATATTCCCCAAGTAATTGATGGACTAATCCTTCTTTTTTTATTAAAATGCTTCCCAATCGCGGCCCCCATATTAAGAATCTCATTATTGGGCTCCAATTCAAATTTTTGCAAACTTCTAAGATTTTAACATCATAGACCTGGGATAGGGGTAGCAGATTAACATAGGCTATAGGGTACTTCCAATTTACCGTTTGTAGCTTATCCATAATATTTGCCATTAGAACGGGTAGTGTCCACATATAGGCATAGTTCAATAACCCAGGACACAGTAAAATATCCTTAAAAGAAGGGTTTGGAACGCCCTAAATTTTTAATAAAAGCTCCTTAGGGATAGAAAAATATAAAAAGGTATCAATAATAATTTATAATTTTGATGCACTAATAATGGAACTCGGGAAAAATGGGCAAACCTTATTTTATGTCAGCTATCTTTAGTGACAAAATAGTCTGAGGTACTTCCACATGGTATTGAATAGTATAAGACCTCTTTGACCCATCCAACAGACAAACCTGACGTTTGGTATGTTGATTATGAGCACATTTGGATAAAAACAAGGGAACTCAATAACTTAAAAGAGATGTAAAGGGAGCAGGATTGTGTTAATCCCATCAAATTTCTACAAGAAAAAGGACCCAAATGTAGGTCTTAATTTAGAACATCTAAAACAATTGCGGGTACTGTAAAAGTTAACTTCCCAGTTTTCCAAGGAAAAGAAGAAGAAACTCCAATTGACCAAGTTCTGTGGGGTCCTGTGGTACCATATTCCTCAAAAATGGAAAATATTCGGTACAAGTTTGATTTGCTTTACCATTTTTAGTGAAGAATACATTAACTGATGCCAATATTAATAAATAGCTTTTACTTAAACTTGACTTACTCCAATATCATTCTGATGATCACACTCCCAAACTGAGAAGGTAATGCTAACAGGAAGCAAGGAATAAGAAAAACGTTTCTTTTATTAAAACCAGCAGGACCTTAGACTTCTTGACTCATACCCAAATCATTATCAAGATGATAAATTTTCATAGGTTTATATATACTTTCTTCTTTTCATTGACTTTCTTATTAAAATAACAATCTGCTGTACGGAAGTACCAGTGCAATAATTACATTGGATAGTCTGAGCTTTTTTAGACACAGCATAGACCTTAGGACGAGAAGACTTTGGGGATTAATAGGTTTAGGCTCTTTCAGATAACCAAGTTTGTATTTCCAACAAGGATTCCTTAATATCTAGGATACTTCAGAAGTTCTTCTTCACACTGATAAGATATACTTGCAACTGAGTCCTTAAAGAGAAATCGGGCATAACGGCTGTAATTGCATCATTGAAATTTTTCTGGCCGTAGGCCATCAAAGTCTGAGCCTCCTGATAAAACAGAATGAGTAAAGTCCTTAGTAGTTTCGTTATTAGAGGTTTTTATCCCACATAAAGGCTTGTTTTTGATAGGATAATCTTTTTCACCTTCAAATTTCATTAACAAAGCCTCTGTGACTTGCGACCAAGTGGTACAAGTCATCATATGGGGAACCATGATATCCTGTGCTAAACGGATAAGACAAATAGACAAAAAATCTATATTTTGAAGGTCCGTTGACTCACTAAGAGTCTTTTCATATAATTAAAGAAAATAAACGATACTTTCTTCCTTAGGAGAATACTTATCCTTGAACACTGGGAAAAACTCATAGGTGCATTGGCCAATAAGGCATGAATCACAGGCTGCTCCAGTTGGGTGGAAACATAAGAGTTTAGGTAATAGGTTTGGGGGGAATATTGTAGGTGTAAGTTGACACTTTCAGTATGAATTTTATTATTCTGATGATTGAGCTCAGCTTGACCCACTTTATCATCCAATTTTTGAGTCAATTCAAGAAATTGCTCATGTTGCGCATGATATTTAAGTCCCAAAGAATCAATCTTAGTTTAGAGAATATTCCCCTTATATCTACATTCCTGTAGCAAGATATCAGTGTCCATAGCCCATTTTCAAAAATTTCAACTCATTGGATAATGAATGAGGTGGCAAGAGGGGGTCAATAGGAGTCCCATCTAGAGTCAAGTTAAACTCTCTGGCTACTTTATGAAATTGCACTTACAACTGTTCAATCATGTGATATAGCAAGCTAGGATTAGGCTCAGATGGAAAATCAGAACCTACGGTGCTGGAGCGTTGAAGGGGTCCTGGAGGCCTGTGAAGCCTGGGAGGCACAACGGGGCCAGGAGGTCTGGGAGGTCCAGGTAGCCCTGCCAGACCAGGAGGTCCACATGGGCCAGGCGGTCCATCTAGTATAGAAGGTCCGGTTGGCCCTCTAGGTCCCATAGGCCCATTGGGCCATCAGGTCCTGGGGGACCCACTAGACTGCGAGGGCCTGGGACGCTGGGTAAACCCACATTCCTAGGGGTTTCCTCCACTTTGCTGAATCAGATTTTAAATTCAGAGTATAGTTGCTCCAATTGGAAGAGGCATTTATGATTTCCTCTTCCACCAACTGAATTTGGCTGGAGAGGCGGGTAATATTATCTCTTCACTCAACTTGGATTTCCTGAACTTATTCCACCAACTAAGTGTTGTCGAAGCTAGGTATTCCATATTCAAGTTGAGCAATTTGTTGCTGCATGTCATTAAGAATATTAGCTTTGCTGTAATTTCGTCAGAATTATATTAAATAAACTTGGATTCAGAATTGAAGAAAACTGAGATATAATTTTTCAGAGATTGAAGTTATTTTAATAGGGTGAATATCCCCTTGATGATGGATTCTCACTACTTGAGTAACTGATATAAGGTGGGGTGCACAAATTGGCGCAAATATAGTCTAGTAATTATCCCAGGCAATTTAAAAGTTTGTTATAAGTCCCTCATCGTGGAGGGCACAGCACTGGACCTGGACTGATTAATATGGATTCTGGAAATATTACCCCATTGATTAGTTGCTGGATGTTTTATCATAAAGCTTCAGGCTGCATTTGAAAATTTGTAATAAAACTTAAGTTGGGACCGTTAAACTCTAAATTAACTCAAAAATCCAACGTATATGGCATCCTTGGGATTTTGGTCCTAGTGGAGCTAACCCAATGCAAAATGCTACCCTGTTCATAGACTTGAGACTCTTCAGGTAAAAAAGGAGAATCTATCTTAGTGATCAACATTTTCACAAGTTTATAACTCAGAGGGCTCCTGTAATGAGCACCACTTTTTAAAGTTTTAAATTACACTTCAAAATTGCCAAGTATTTACTTAAAGTTACTTCAGTGGAGTCTCCAAAAAAGAATTTAATAAACTATAATAAACATCAGGCCCGTGGAAAACAAACTTTATTAGCAAAAAGAATTATTATTTATAGTTTTTGAGGTGGTTTGTTTCTAACCTGACCTTTTTAATCTCCGAGAGATCAATTCTTATATGATTTTATAATTAGGATAAGCCTGATCATTCATAGAAGACTTGATGAAATCAAATCACTAACTACCCCCTCAGCAACCAGTTGAGATATTTGGATTAAAAAATTTTAGAGGGAAGAACTAGGCAAAATCCTAACAGTTGGATTGTAATTTGACCTGAAAAGTTTTAGGGAAAGGTCACATATGATGGTGAAAGATCAAGGGCCAGCTTTCTTTATACTGTTTGGCTGGCACACTAGTAGAGCCCTGGATTACATTAAATTGCAAAACTTTGCAACAATGGTTCTCACTTCAGAGGGCTCTGTTAGAGTGTTGCTTTACAGCTGAAAGTATAGTTAGGAGGTGGCAAAAGCCGCTAGTTTTTTCAGTGTAGGATGACGCCAGTGGAACCCAAGCCCTGCCATCTGGAATCTGACACCTCTTAAAGGGGGTAGTGTCAAAAACCTCCCAAGCATCACGTTGATGTTATTTTGGCCCACCAAATTAGGTGGAGTCGCACTTGAGGAATGTCATAAGGTTAATTTAGAAATTATATTGATAATTTAACCAGATTAATCATCCATAAATGTCAAAATTAGTGTTTATATTAGTTGAGGTTGGTTGTTAACTTATTCTCTAGTTTCAATATTATATTTAATTATCTAAACCCTATTTCTGCTCCCCATTTGATTGGTAAAAGTTGTTTTGATCTACTGGATTTGGAAAGTGTTGGGGATGATCCCTGGAAGAAAATTTGGCTATTTTGATACTGGCGACTGAAGCCAAGGATGTTGAAATGTTATTTATCATTATTAGGATGGCGTATTGACAATATGATGTTGAGTGTTAAAAAATGGTCAATTAATAGCGTTTTGGTCAATTTTGGCACTGGTGACTGAGGCCAAGGATGTTGATATACCTATATTAATTCAGATTAGGTCAAATTGGGAGTCTTCATCGAGGTTTTATGGTTCACTGTCAATGAGGTCAAATTTTGATCCAATCTATAAATTATCTATTTCAAGATTAGCTGCAACCTAGGCCAAGGATGATCAACTACTGGCAATGGTGCCAGAGGATCCATGAGTCAAGAAAGAAAGGGACATTTCACCAGCTGAAGTTATAATTTACCAGTGAATTATGCTAAGAAGTTTAATATTAATTTAATATAAGAAATTATAGTCAATGAATAAGCGACTTTTGATAAAAATTACCTGACATATATTGAATTTGGAGTTGATGAATCATGAAGAGACAACTGCCAGACAGAGAGCTGATTATCAAAATTACCAGTAAGAGTGCTGATAATTGAGATTTGGCAATAAGTACCAATAACGTTTACAGGCGGAAAAACACCTATAAATAGTAAAATCTTCCTCTTAATGAAAACTTCAAATCTTTTGACGTTTAATCATCTCGTCAGATTAATTGTTGATTACCTACCTTTGCTAGTTTTCAATGGACAAAGGTTATCTTAGCTGATAGAAGTGGGACTGAAGATCCCAGAGGTTAGGCTATGGGATATAACACCTGGAGTGGTCAGCGCAACCAACTCCCAACCTAAATCATCAAGGAAACCCCAAGAGAACTTTTACAAGAGGCCGCTAGAAATGATGGACAATAAGACAGAAGAGGAGAAACATAAGGGAGTCAAAGGAGACCACATAACCCTAATTTTTGGACAAGCCCCAGTAGAGGATCTCTAAGCCAGAATAGTGGTTAAGTCATAAGAGGTGAATTTGTTGGTCTGTTGAGTTGGTGGGTTGCCATGCGGATTTGTAAGAAAAAAGGTCACCAATGATGGTTAAAACAAAGAACCAACTTTCTTCATACTGTCTGTCCTGGCACAATGGTAGAGTCATGATTACTGAGAATATACATTTGCAATAAACACCCAAACTTGTTGGTAACAGGTTCTCCTTTTTAGTAAAAAAGAGACTAATTGGTGGGTTTCTCAAACCTGAGCACTCAGAAGACAATTTAGTGACACTGGGAACTGATAGTCTTTTCTCCAAACCCAAATTGGGGGCAGAGAGTATCAATGGAGACTAGTGGAATCAAACTTCCTGATGGTAACGGCTTCTTAATTCCACCACCTCCAGAAATCCCTCAAATTTTATGAAACTACTCCTAGGTAGTGAGAAGGGGAGGTAGGGGAGCATTTTTTTTTAGCTGGTAGGCTGTTAACCATCTCTCATCTGCCACATGGGTTAAATTGTCCTGGGAAACAAGAAGGGTGGCCACCTTCATAACCCTTTTTTGTGTCAGATGGAAAACCCCTCACAGTTGAGGCTTAGGGGGTGCTCCCTAGGACTTACATGATCTTTCCCTCTTCTGACAGGGTGAGCACTACCACCAAGGAATTGGCAGTGGTGACGTTCTTATGGGCTTTCATTAATTTGTTGGTCAAGAGAGTGGATATCTTTGGGGGAGAGTGGAGAGCGTTGGGGTGCAGGGTGTGGAAGGCATTCACTAACTCACCACATTTAGTACAATCATAGGCGCTGACCAAACTATTCTCATATGATGGATTCCTCTTTCTGGACATGAGGTACTGTAATGAATGGTGAGATTTCTATGAGGCAAAATATCACCAACTTCTGCTTCCTCCAATTCCTCCATCAGGATTGTCCCCAGCACCGTTAGGTCCTTGCACTTAATGGGTCAATTGAGAAATAATCTGGAAATGAGATGCTGCTTTCAGTGAGCTGTTAGAGTCACCCTAAACTCCCCTTTTCCAAAATCCGCCTTCACCACGGGTAATGATCAGAGCTTTTGATTGCAAACTTCTCAAAGGCAGCTTCATATGCAGGTGCCACGTATCCAACATGACTAAGGGCCCCACCTTGATCTCATGAAAAGGGAGACTTTTCTGGTCTACTAATCGCTTATAGTTGCTGATGGCCTTGGTCAGGTGCTTCCAAACCAGGGATTGAGTGTGACAGATTTGCTGCTCATGGTCTGCCACAGCAGGGACTTCTGGGGAAAGGCACGGCCAAATAGAGAATGAAAGGCTATACCCCATCTTGGCTTTGTATGGTGAGAAGCCAGTTGACAAAATGAGTGCCTTTATTGTATGAAAGCTGTGCCAACAGAAGGCCATCCGCCCAGGTATCCTGCATGGCAGAGGCATAACAGCAAAGATACTGTTCATGAATCTGGTTGACCTTCTCTTTTTGGACGTCAAACTGGTTATGGTATGCAGTGGAAAGCACATCTTAATTTTCCAGGATAGCATGGAGTTCAATCCAAAACTGAGCCATAGTCTATGGCGTCAATTGCTTAAAATCTCCTGAGGCAAACTGAACATCAAGAACATATGCTTTACAAAGAGCCTTGAATTTTCTTGGAGGTGATGGCAGTTGAACAAGGTGTAAAGTGTGGAAACTTGGAAAGGTGATCCAAGACCACCATAATCATGTTAAACCATCGGAGCTGGGAAGCTTAAAAATAAAATTGACTGACACCAAGGTCTGCGGGCCCTCTGCCTGCTGCAGGGGATGGAGAAAACCGTTTTTACTTGAATCAAAATCTGCCACATGCACGTCACACATTAGGAGATACATGACAAAATACCTTGGAGATACCTGGCCAGTTGCTTGCCGCCTCACCAAATCGAAGCACTTTTTATTCTTTGGGTGGCTGACCACTGGGGGTCATGATGGCACAAATAACCTTATCCAAAGTTGAAAAAGCACCCAAACTCTTAACTTAAACTGAATCATTCTTTCATCCAACAGATAATGTGTCCGCCTATGTGCCAGAAGTACCAGCTGGTCAAAAAACTCCAGCCCCTTCAAGCAGGATGTTTGACCTGCTGTTATCCAAGAGATTAAACGCACTTTTGGGGTCCAGTATGCAATCAAAACTGTGGGAGGAGCAATATCTAAGATCTAGGCTGGCGGAATTACTGTGGTTAGCTCTCATGCTTCCTCCTTCATTGGGCTCAAAGAAGGGTTTTACTCAACATATTGGTGGGATATTTAGGGAACCTTTAACAAACTGTATTTGATGTTTAAACTTCAGAGTTTGTAATACATCCAGGACTGGCAGAGCACCAGCTTCTGCAGTTTCTGGAAATACATAAGAAACTGATGATCCGTCCACATGATCACTTCATGCCATGCACCCTGAAGAAGGTAACGCCAGTGGGTAAGCGACCATTCCAATAAAGCCAACTCCTTATCAAAATGGTAGGATTGTTCAGACAAAGTGAACTTGCATGAAAAAAGTGACCGTATATTCCAACCCTTCATTCCCTTACATTAGCACTTCCATAATGGCCAGTAAAGAGGCATTGTACGCCACAATAAGAGGCCTGTTTGGGTTGTCATTCTTAAAAAAGGAGGCGCAAAAACACCTCTTTGATGGCGTCAAACGCCTGTTGGCTATCCTCCATCCATCCTATTGGAACATTTTCCCAACAAGGGATAAAGCGCATGGCCAACTGCTAGAGTGTGGGAAAATTTCTACAAAAATTATCGTCATACTCAAGAAGCTCTGCAGCTGCTTCTTAATGGTAGAATTGGGACACGCGAGGATTGCCTCAAGCTTGCTGAGGAATGGTATAACCATTCTTCAGGATCAACTTGCTAGGAAGGTAACTTCCTCTCTAAAAGACTCACACTTGGAGGGCTTTATGTAACGATCAATCTTGTGCAACGCAGCCAGCACCACCTCCAGGTCCTTCTCATTATTCTGAAAAGTGGTGGAATGAAGAGGATATAATTGATGTACATGACTACACAGGTGAAACATAGGTCACTGAGAACTTCATCAATAACATGGTGAAATGTAGCCGTGGCGTTATTTAAGCCAAAGGCATCATGCAGAACTAGAAGATGCCCCTTTGGGTACAAATCTTCATAAAATACTTCTGGCCTTCTGTCACCAAGATTTGGAAAAGTGTTCATGATATCAGGCTTTAAAAACACTTGGGAATTGCAATTAACTGGATGATAGTCTGCATGTGGGGGAGGGGATAGGGGTCATGTATGGTGATATAGTTTAGATGTCCATAGTCCACACAGGGGTGCAACGTTCCATCAGCCTTCTGAACAAAAACTATGGTGTAAACGATAGAGTTTTTTACGCAACCACCCTTTTTCAAGGATATTCTTTAACCTACAATTCCATCGCTTTGTCTTCATGCTCCATGTAGGGATAATTGGACAGTTTATAATAATCATATCCATTGTCAAACTGAAGGCCTGGTCTTTCTTGGAATGAGGGTTGAGGGCAGTTATCCTTCTCTAAATCAAAAAATACTGATATGCTATTATTTTGGGGGAAAATCAAGCGGAAGGTCCATGGAAGAAATAATTGACTTGATAGAATCAACCCCATTCCAGTTCATATGTATCAATGATCGGAAACTCCCCCACAACTGGTTATTTGTAACAGATAATACGTTATAATCCAAGTTGATTTGACTGTTGCTGATGACACCATCCACACCAAGAATAACTGGGAATAGCAGATCTGGCACCATGGCAAACTGATCAGAAAAAAGAACCGGGTCACCAAAAAGGGTATAGGGCCCCTTATCTTATAAGAAGTCGTTGGGGTGAAGGATGCACCCTAACACCAACTTGCCCACTTCAAGGTTCAAATTGAGATCATGCACTAGTTAATGACATATAAGCTTTCGCCACTCTACATCTATGAGAGCCTCAATTGACATTTTATGTGTACCCAAATTAAATTTCAAGAGGTAAAAGGTAGACAAAGTACTGTTTTTTTAGCAACAGCATGAGACACAACTGGTTAGAAAGTAAAAACACCAATTCGTCCAGGAAGCCAGAATCTGGAGTAGGGATGAGGTCTTCATCAGGAAGAGCCTTCTATGATTTTTTGTTGTACCGCTGACAACATGGGCACCAGAGTATTGAGAGGTACCAGTTTTTCATGTGAACCGCCACCACAACTGGTGCCAGGGAATTTGAATGGGGAGAAACCAAATGGGAAGAAGAAGGAGCATCCTCAGTGAACCAAGTAAAACACTCCTGGAACCTGTCCATAACAGCCATTCCTAGCGAGAGATAATGATAACGCCACATTGTTATTCAGGGTTCCACTCAAAATTGCTTCAGTAGTAAACATTTTTGGTACACATCTTACCCCACCTTGTGCACTACAAAGCATGTCATTAATAGAGATTCCTACTTCAACCACCTGTTCTAAAAGAACCCAAATGAGTTTTTCAGGTGGAATGGTTGGAAGAAATGGGATACAGAGCTGCATGGAATACTAAATTTTTTTTAACTTTCAGTGGAATACCTAACCCTGGAGCCTGACCCAGTTAAACTTCAATGAGCAAAGGCAGATCATAGGCTTCCGCTCCCAAAGTGAAAAAATCACAGGAGGTGAGCTGATCTCAAGGCTGGCTCCTTAACCACTAAAGACACCAAAGTATGTAAGGGGGTATAAATTCTGCTTGGTTGGCCAAATGCAGAATACCATTAACTCAACGGCAAGCATCTCCTTCTTTGCGTCCAAGAGTGATACACTCCATTTAACTTCCATAAGAAAGAGGAATGACGTCGATTGATGCGTGGCGGCTCCCTCTTTTTGGGTTAGCACCACTAGTGCTAAAAAAGGGGCGACTTCATATGGCAAATAACCAAACTTGCCACTCTGCCAGTGTATCCAAAATCTGGTTCGTCACTTTTTAGGAATAAAAGGACGAACCTACCCCCACTGTTTGGAGGAAAACTGAGATAGAACCATGATGAAGGAAGTATAGGGTCAGATACTCATCCACCACCGCGAGGAAGCACTCAAAAAATGCACTAACTGACCATACAAAAAGACTAAACTAAGCATCGTTTGTAATTTCATATGGTATAATAATATTATTTCGTCATTTACTTCCAGATGAAGAGTGAAGATGGCAGAAACCAAGAGTCAGTTACTTATGTCATGAAACCGGCTAATAAAGTTAAGACCAGCCTGACAGTCTGTATTAGTGGACACCCAGAACAAACTAGAATATCAGAGTTATAACCGTCCATATGACTTGGTAGTTCAATGGGAGAGGAACAACTGAGTGATGACAATTAGCATTAACCAGAGCTAGAATACTCAACAGCAACCACACAGTTGCAGGAATAGGGCCGTTGATTCCACGGCAGTTATTTTTATTGGGCTCTCAGGATGCTGAAATCTTCTCTGGGGACATGAGGGGTTAAACGCGCAGATGTATATTAAACTTAGCCCACTGAGTGGGAATTATCTCAAGGAGCAGATCCATATTATGACGCCATAAGGCATATAAATAGGGTCAACACCGAGTGACCATCAAAATAATATCTTTATTCAAGTAGGAGTGTAACAGAGTAATTCTTAAGACCACTATGGCTCAGTTGCTACAAAGACCAGAAAACATGGCACTGGGCTAGAACAGGGCTAATGAATAGCTGAATAAAATGAGATTTGAAAATTTCCACGCTCAGATTTTTTTATCAAACAGAGGTTAAAAAATGATTAACAACAGGACCTGTAGGGACTGTTGCCTTAAGTGCTGGGTCTTGAGGAATAAGAAAATCTGCATTAAGCATGGTAAATGCAGTCACGCTCAATTTTCAGCGGATTGACTCTTCTATAAAGTTCATGACGCCGAATTGGTCTCAACCTGGCCATCCAAATTAAGTCTCAAATATTCCCAGTAAATTTTCCTTAGCGTGATCTCTCTTGGCAGATCAACAACGCTTTTTCCAGTGGACGACTGGTTGCGCCCATGGCCAGGGTAGGTATGGGAGGTCACATTGCCTATTGAAGGAGTCTATCACGCCTGTACCTGTTGAGGGGCGTAATCAACTTTTCTGGTGGAGAAAGAATGAATGGTGGGGTCTCAGTTTTATGCGTTTAGCAGACAATTCTGTTACGCTGGAAACCAGTTTATAAAAAACATAACCTTAGGCATGGACTACCAGTGGAGAGGAGTGGACACAAACTTTCCACTATCAATGTCTTCTTACCATCTCCCCAGACAGCACCCAAATTTTCTGCACCAATTTCTGGTTGGTGAAAAGGGGATGTATGGGAGCAATCTTTAGCGAGTAGGCCTTCACCCAACTTTTGTTTACCATATGGTCTAAATCCCCATAGGATATGAGAGGGATTGTTACCTTCTTAACCCAGTTGTTTTGAACGGAAAATTACTCACAGTTGTGTCTCAGGGGCTGCTTCCCAGGACTTACAATTATGTTATTTTAAACAGTTAAATTCTCTCATTAATTAGACTCCAATGAGGAGATTATAAAAAGTTAATTTTAGAGGCATAAAAGGGGCAGCAATAAGAAGCTTCCCAACTCTTAGATGCAAAGTGGGGTAGGATTCATTCGCCTTAGTGGTCTAGCTCCTGCAGGTCTTTAGCTTCGCGGATTAAGTTAGAAGCCATCTTGATTTTTAAAGTCAAGAGGTTATAACATATATGGTACTCAATGTCAATTCTAGCTAACACTTTAACTTTATGAACCACTATTTCTACTCATACAACCAAGGATATAAGCTGGAGATTAACTGCTAAAAAGCGGTCTGAAAGTATTTGAAACGAAGCTAGCTGTGTTTTTTGTCAAGGCCATACTTAGGGCTTTACAATTATCATAAAAGGTTGATAAGTTAAGCCTACCTTCCATTAGCAGAATGATTGTGATATATTGTTGTAATAATTGTTTAATATATTTTTTTAAATTTATATGACAAAGGCCGACCATAGGACGGACACTTCCAATAAAAACCAACAACAGAACATCAAAATACAAGAAAGGCACCCCAGAGGAGCCGAAGCTGCCTCCTGTTACCAGCAGGACTACCAGTGGAAGGAAGAGGGGGAGCGTCTGAAGAGACCTGGGCCAATAATGAGCAAAATTTTTTGAAAGGGTCCAATGAGAGGAACCAGATGAGAAACCAGGATGACACCAACTGGCGGTGGCAGGATGGCAGGTGGCCAAACAACCAGGCTTGGAAGTGATACATAAGATGAGAATGGAAGTGATGCACAGCTTCAGGAGGGTTGGAGTAGAGACAAAAAGAGTGTTAAGGACAATGGTGTGGATCGTCCATAATGTAATTGCTACTACTAAGGCGCGGAGAGAAGTGTGAATTGAGGAGGTCATAAAAAAGGAGAAATTGTTCTTAAATAGGCTGAAATACTGTACTCGCTCCTGACAAAAAAAGATGAATAACATCCTACCAGATCGCATGTGATGGCGGGCAATCTTTCATTTAATGGACTAATGACCATAATCAATCAAAACAATTCAAAAAGACTGAGAGGTATTGGATCACTCAGCAGTGCGGTACAATTTCTCAGGCATCTCCACACATGGTCACGAATCTGGGGCTGTAACAGAATATGGTACATTTACTGCCAAATGTCCTTTTGGGTCTCCAAAGAGTACAGGACGTTAAGCTTGTCAAGGTAGTTTACATGGCAATGTCAGAGAATATTGGGGTACAATATTGTTTAAAATGACTTGGCCACAGACTTTTTGTTTGAAATGGGGGGGTAGGGAGACCCCTCTGGGAGGTGTGTCCACTGATGCTGATTCTCCACTCAGAGCTCCACATAGAGAGGAGAATTCGTTTGAAGTGGGGCGGTGTCCCATGTGGGCCCACGGCAGAGGGGTGAGAGGCCAGATAGTTAAGCAGATAATGAGGGTGGTTTGAATTAGGGAGGCAAATGGTTCAGGAAAAATTATAGTGGGCTGTGCGCAACCAGTGCTTGTCTGAAAGTGTGAGCTGGTGACTGAAGCGATCAAGTGCAAAGGATTTTGGAAGCATGGCTTTGTAGTTAAGTAGGCACATATCACCACTATGGTGAGGGCCAAACATGACATCCAAGCGCACAGGGGGAGGGCGACCTAGTCAAAGCCACCCTTGGAGTATGGCGTACAGAGAAGCAAAGAAGATGGGGAAAAAGCGATGGTATGAGTAATAAACTAGACTTTTGACAGGAGCAGAGAGTTGGCAAGCACTACTCAGCCTGTGAGACTAGTCTGGTGAGCTTGGAGGGAGGTGATGCGATAATAACGTTGTCTAAGATGTGGTGCTTCATTACAGACATGGCGCACCCTCCTGCCTCCAGCCACACTCTCAAGTGGCGCACCAGACCAGCAGTGGCTCTCAATACAAAAGGTAGAGCCAGAGGGGCGTATTGGGGTGGCTGGTGAAAGCGAACAAGAGACCTAGCTGCTGGATGATTTTGGTTAAGGGGTCCGATTGACTAGTAACTTGGTATCGTCCAAGGAGAATGATTTCAGTTTTTGAGGCATAAGGGCGGTGTTAATGACCCTGGATAATCACCAGATAGTTGCCTCCAGTGTGCGTGATTACAGTTGTTAGACACCTCAACCACACACTTTTCAGCGAATGCAAGCATCTTAACATGTGCTTGGCTTGCACATGAACACCAGTAAGGCGTGCACTTATGCTGCGGAGAAGTGGGTCAAAGCTGAAGCTGTATAATAGCGGGCCCAAAGGGTCCCCTTGGCGGAGACCCCTTTGATGGCGAACCAATCACTGAGGAAACCTGGGACACGCACTGCCATTGTGGCAGATCCAGTGAGCAACATCACCCAACTTATGAACTGGGAGTAGATGGAACTTATGAATGCAGGCTCTGAGGTATTCCCAGTTGAACCTATCATAAGTTTTTTTGTTGGTCTAAGAATACAAGCGCCCCAGTAGCCAAGGATTGGCAGAAATTGCAGCGGTGTGTATGTTGTCCCATTAGACCGCTTGGGGACAAAACTGAACTGCATATAGAAATTTACTTCAGAGGTAAATTTCCCTAAGCGGTTAGCCATTATTTTAAAAATAGCTTAGTATCTGTATTAGTGAGGGAGATATAACAACAGTTAGACAAGTCCAGCTTAACCCCCTTCTTATACAATGAAATAATATAGGCTTCTTGGCCCCAGGAAGAAGGCGCGTTTCTAAAAGACATCTGTCTTAAACGCAAGCATCAGGGAAGGGAAATAATTGAATTATCTTTGGTAGAACTCATATGAAATCCCATCTGGACCTGGGCTTTTCCTGTGTGGTGCACCATTAATGGCAGACCAGAGTTCATTACGAGTTATTAAGTTCAACTCTGTGTAGGGGAGGATACCCAAGTGGTAGAGTAGGGACCTCTACCGCTGCCTACCCAAGTTTGATTCTGGTAATGGAACTTTAGGTAGGGGACAATTAGACTGTGTTGGCGTTGCGCACTAATGCCCCAAACTGAGATAGCGAATAGCAAAGGCGGCCATGGAGTTCCTGGCCTATCATACACCACGCGTGGAGGTTTTTCCAGATTTTATCCTCCTTTCCCATTCATTCAAGTTCCCTTAATTGGTGTGGTATTGTCCCCAGGTCGGCCCACCTCAAATAGAAAAAGTTCAACTCTGTGTAGGGGGAAATGGTGCGGATATGTGCACCAGTGAGAAATTTAATGATTTAAGCAGGTTTGAATGTTTTTACTTATAAAACTTGGAGCAATAGTTCCAGACTTTGACTGAAACTTTGCTCAAAGTATTTGCAATGGCTTTGTCTGGCTGCATTATCTGTGTGCAGGCCAAGATCTGTTGCAGGGAAAAAAAACTTGCGGAAAAAGTAGGCAGAGCACGTTTTTCCTGCCCCAATATTTTTGCATTATACTGAACACAAATGTGATGTTTGTGTCGTCTTACCAGAACGTTGAGATGTGCAGACACTTCTACCCCAATTAAGTTTTAAGCCAGGATGTACCCTGCAGCGTGACATTAGTCTCCAGGTGGTCCAACTCCACTAGAGTGCGCTTAATGACTTCCAAGGCAGCCTGAGAGTGCCGTGATATGTGGCATTTATGAAGGGTGGTGGTTGCTTTGAAGGTTGACCATGTTGAAAGTGGATCAGAACAGAAAGAAGCAGCAAGCTCCTGTGCCAGAGGTTCAATGCGCACCCATGCTGAAAACATGAGCGACGTATTTTGGATGGGCAAAGCTTACTCCATTTTGACGCCTGTAGCACCAGGCTTGTTATAATAAAGGGTATTGACACCATCCTTTGGTTGGAGAGATCAATTTTTGTCATTGTTAAGTGTGCAATTGGGGGTGAAAGTTCAACGGGGCAAGAATGAAGAGTTTTTGGGACATATACCTCAGCTTACCATCGTGCATATGGTGAATGGACATGTTGGGTAGCAATGGCGCATGCTTGGGGAGGGTATCAAAAAGCCCCAAGGTGGCTTTCAGGATGCGGAGTTTGATGTGTCCTTGCGGGGGGGCAGGTGCTGAAGGCCAGCGGTTGGTGGTCAGGCTGGGCAAGTAGTTCAGGACACCCACCACAAAGGAATCCGGGGAAGGGGAAGGTAAGCCACAACTGAGAGGAAATCCTGGCGAGCCCATGCACAGGTTGGGGTGTAAACATTAACTACTGTGTGCAAATCATCGTCCCATGAAAAGGACATGACCAACACAACCATCGATATAAGTATGTTTAGACTAAACTTTAAGCTATGGGTCACTCATATAAGCACCCCACATTATGATAACCAAAAAAGGAAGGGGGAGCATGGCTGCCCATGTGTCCTCGGCACCATGTGGATAGTGGGCTTCCTAAATTTCCAGGATGTCCACAGATAAATTGTTTTTAAGAAACTCAGTTTTCTATCCTGGGGGTGGCGAGGCCTTGAGTTCAGCGGTGCTACGTCCCTATAGTGATGGTGACCCCCATTGCACCTTAGGTGCAATGGGAAGGGCCCGCTTGCCCTTCCTGCGCAGTTTTTTCAGCATGCGCCTTGTTGGAAGCCCGTGGATGTACAGAAAGCAAGTCATAGTTGTCTTTAAGGGCGGTTACAATTTTTCATATGTTTATCAGATTTTAAGTTTTTTTCTTCAACCAACTTTTCATATTGAGGTGCTCCTGCGGTGCACCATTGTGGTCAACAAAAACATGGGTAAAAATGTATTGATAGAGTAAGTTGCAATTGGTGTGCAGTGAATTGTGCGGGTAAAACTGAATTGAATAGCAAATCCGCTGGGTGGTGGGCCCAATTTGATTGGTGGACGAAATCTTGTTCTATCACAGCAAACAATGACACAATATTGGTCTGAGTCTGGCAGGAAAAGTTATAGATGGTGCTGTAGCCGCCGCTTTGGCCGCTACCTTATGGGCCTGTTTGGCTTCCTTGCGCTCCTGTGGGGACACAGGTTTAACCTAAATATAACAACCCTGTGCACCCTACGGAAAGGTGGCATTGATGTCAATGGCAGGCTGATAATGGGATTTGGATTTCCCATCGCCTCCAGAGAACTTTATGTTGAGTGGTGCCCTATCTGGAAGGGCATTGTGTGATTTATGGCCAAAAGCACAACAATGGGTGCAGATAGGTGGTGCGCTATCCACTGTAATGTGGAACTTTCGGGAGTCCTACCCATCAACATTAACAATAGCCTTGTGTGGGAGCTGTGTTAGTCTTCTGTAATTACCGCAGATATGGTGATCACTGCAATTGCTTTTCCCATGCTAAGCTATAGCATAAGCATTAATCTCTTCACTTCAAAAGGGTGTAGTTCCTTTAATGCTTAAGCTCTTCTGAGAGAAGGAGCTCTAGGACAAGGCGTTTCACCATTGT
Organism: Massospora cicadina; assembly: GCA_022478985.1. Taxonomy (NCBI): domain Eukaryota; kingdom Fungi; phylum Entomophthoromycota; class Entomophthoromycetes; order Entomophthorales; family Entomophthoraceae; genus Massospora; species Massospora cicadina. Next base: position 20,548 of record JAKSZP010018901.1, on the reverse strand, counting down.
GAGAAGAAAATCAAAAGTTACAAAAATCTTGTTTTTTTCTCCAACGAGTGTGCTTCGTTTTGACCTTCTGTTGACCATTCAGGAGATCAACCACCACGCACACCTGTGCAGCTGCATCAGCTGATTGAACGGTTTCAAAACCTAGGTCCAACCAACCCCAGTTCATTGAATGCGGTGCAATGTAGACAATGGCCAAGAAATTTTTGTGCACATCACTACAGAACTTCTCTCATAATGCCATAAAATCATAATTAAATAAACTGAGTCCCATGCTCCACTGACAACAGGGGCTGAGAGTGCGTAATTTTGATATAATGGTTGCACTTCACTTGCCCTGCTAAAACATTTAGTGAGATACTCACCGCTATTTTTATTTTTGTCTTGGCCACCATTGTCACTGGGGCGTTTTCTAACTTTGGACAGTGCGAAACTGACCCTGTACCTCTCACCACGCTCGCCCAACCCTTACCAGGTTTTCGCACACTCATCTCCCCGCGTAAATTATCAAACTTACTGTCCTAGATTGAATCTGTTGCAATTAGGGATTGAAATTGGTAAAGAAAAGTTTTAATTGTACAGTATAGATTAGAAGATATTATGCTTAATGACTTGTATAGAAGTTGGCGCCTAAACTTCAACAGAAGCTAATATAAAGCAGCTGAATGGACTAGATTTGGAACTAGTAAATTATGGCACTCAGGGTTAGTCATAAGAGGGAGCCTCTTGCATAAGTTGACTTTTATTTCGCTGTCTTAAACTGAGAGCAATGATAGCAGCTATCAATAGTGTGGTTGGGACATTTGTAGTAGATGCAGTATTTTCTAAGAATAATAACTTTTAGAGGAATCACTTATAGGACTGGGAACTTAACTTTAGGGGCAGGCTGAGAAGGTTCAGAGATCTTAAAAAGTGTCAGCATTTGTACACCATAGTGGCCTAAATTATCTTGGAATTAGGCTGATAAAATGATTAATCCTCTGCTGGGAATGAGCCTTATATGTCGAATGAATCATCAACAAATGAGCCTTTGCCCTTAAATTAGATAATAATTGATAAAAGTGATTTAAAAATCTTCAAGAGATGAGACTCCATATTAATTACAGCAGTTACCATTTGGATCCCTCACAAACCTGGAGGTCTACTATCCCAAAGCTGATCAAAGAGAAAGGCCACGGATTGATCCTCATTTTGGATAAGAAGTAAAGAATTTGAACAAAGAGGACTTGAGCGCCCCATCTGTCACAGGGCACTTACTCATCCCTCATTATTGAAAGCTTTTAAGAATAAAGATTATCATTTATTTCCTTAACGAATTTATACCTATTTATCTTTGCATAGTTATGATGATTGGTACTGTAACCCTGGATAGTGCATATGCTGGACCCTGAAGTAGCGAAAGAAAAAAGCCATCACCTTTCTTCAGCCATTCCAAAGAATCAAACCATCTCAAAGATTATTCCCAGCTTCTGTTCCTATGGCTCTGGGCACCCAATCGTTCTTAACATTCAAGTTTTCTTTCAAAGAACCAAAATTTGATTCTCATAAAGGGGGCACCCTGAGATATACTCAGTGAAAACTTAAATCATTTACCATAAATAAAATACAAGTAACATATCATCTCCCCCCAATGGGGAGAGAAGCATTACTTGATGATGTGATAATTCACAATATGAGGTGCACCCAATTCACCTAAAAGCCTAGAATTCTGGTCCACTTTAAAATTTAACCTTTCTCATGCCAAACCTTAATCTTTTCTACCTTCAAACTGACAACCTAATTGATACCATCCGGTATCCCCTTGATGGGATCTACTACAAGGAAACCTGCTCTAGCCATCCTTAAATCTCTGCTGGCCTTAATATGTGAAAAAGGCTCTACAAATCAGCTGCATTACCTAGTAATGAGTTGTTTATAGAGGAGCCCTACCTACAGCAGCTTGTCCATACAGCTTTCCACCACCTACTTTAAGTGGTTGGTTTATATCATCAAGAGATACTACGCCAGCTAGGATTAGTACAAATCCCTATTTCCAACCTGTTCAAAACTTTATGAACCCATATCCACATATGTTCATGACAATTGGGAGGCTATTCAGGACAACTACTTCCTTCATTAATAAGGCCTGGGCCAAATAACCTTGCTTGACACTGGGATCACTGGAGATATGGATACCCACCTTACTAAGTGACTTCAGGGTCAAATCTATGAGGCCCATAAGGATATCTTTAAATCCTATTCAGAGGTGCCGCTTAAACTCAAACCTTGGAATCTATATCAGACGAGGATTTAGTTGCACAGAAGCCCTACTAGATCATCTTCAGCCCCAAAGTGATGCCGTTATCAAAGGACCTCAGGGGCCTGAAGGTTCTGAGGGTCCTGAAGGTCCAAAAGACCAAGGTTGCAGATGGATGACCTAGCTCCTAGGGCCCCCTGGCCCCCTTGGGCCTCCTGAGTCATACGCTTTTCCTGAAAAGTTCCCGAGGACCCCCAACATGACGAAATGCTCAAAAAGTTGAAGGATCTTTAGAAGTAAATAAAAATATTGCTTTTAAATGTGGAGTTCAACTTGACAGTAATACCATCAATATTATAGCCTTAGGCGCTCTTGAATTCTAATGGAGAGTGTACAAGAGTTAATGTAGCTCACTGACAAATTCTTAAAAGAGTTGGAACACAAATTAACAATCTGGATGTTCATATCATTATATGTGAGTCTGAAATACCAAACTTGAAATTTTAACATAAACAGAAGACTGACGCCAGCGCGCATAATCAATGCTGGAACAAATTGCAGGATAATTTAGAGAAGATTTGACAACGAATTGACCAGCAGTCCTCAAGCTTATGCTGAGTCAGAATCCACTGCCTAGCCAGATTATTATACTGGAATAAATCCCCTCTCTACGCCAGTTGGGTCAACTTTAAAAACCAGCTCCCAGGAAAGGTTCATTATAAGTTAAAAAACATTTTTCTTAAACGCCTAAAAATGCACTATGAAAGAGGATAACAATTTCTTAAAAGCCAAGCATGTCCACTCTTGCATAGGTAGAAAAACTCAGGAGATCATGACCCCTCATCTTTGGGAAATGTCAGACCTGGCTCCAAGTCTAGAGCGCGCTCATAAAAGAATTTGGCTCCGATCAGACTCCCTCAAGTCAGAAACAAGCCTTCAGGCTATTCACTTCAACAAAGGAGAGAATCCAACCAACCTTTCACGCCTCTATATGCTAGTGCACAACCACTAAATACTACTCACCAAATTTTTTAGATGAATTACTACTGCCATCCTTCTGCACTTGAGGTGTGGCCCAAAGTTCATCTTTATAAGGTAGGAATTAAGAAAACCTTCACTTGCATCCAGGACATCAAGGAGACACTGAAAAATATTCCTACATTGATTCTGAACAAGTACACCTCTACAGTTTAAGCTTCAACTAGACCCCAAATGCATGCGCTAGAGGCCAAGAAATAGGAAGTACCCACTTACTTCTATTGAAAAGGCCGGCGACACATTAAGGAGGAGATCTATAAATGTTAAGCAGAGATGGTACACAAACTGTTGGGAAAAAGGAGGTCAGCATGAAGGTAGAGGCTCTATATGCTGACCCCTCCTCTATCATTCCTCTACTAAAGACTGAAAGTTCCTCAAAGGCAACTATTGGAGAGCCATAGAGCCATGAGTTGAACACTTATGTTAAAAAACCGCTTGATTCTGCTTACTTTTATAATGAGTCACAGGTGTTTCTCGGCTTTTCACCTCAATTTGATAGTATGGCTACCAAAGTCACAAGTTTACCACCTAATCACCTCAATTTGATATCATGGTCACTCAAGTCACAAATAAGGTTCACAAAACTCTCATGCTCGCTATAATAGATAGCAGATCTCCAGTGAATGTAACTCATCCAAATCAGTGAAAAAATTAGTATTATGTCAAATCTTCCCCATTATATTGAGTATGGTATTGCCAGCCCTCAATGCACTTGCTCCATAGGAGCCTACTCTGCGTTCCCTTCTGATTCGGGAAAATTATGTCAAACGTGGAAGACATAGCTCTAAATGTCCTAGCTATGGTTTATTGCTAAGAACCCAATTTATCTAAAGCGATACCATCATCCATTATGCAGAAGGATTTCTATCTTTGCTTAGTCTCTGTATACTCTTAATGTTTGAGACATCCAAGGATGTCAAATTACGCATAAAGGTAAGAACGTGTTTGCTGAAAGAGGATAACCAGCTTGACTGATTTGGATACCACATACGAAGCTTGAAAGTGAAAACTATACCCTCCCATAGTGGATGGGATGGAAGGGATGCCAGTTTTTCCGCCCCAACCAAAGATTTTTTATTCAGAAACGCAAAGTCATAGAGAAACCTGGATACATGTGAACATACCACCTGGGAACCTACTAGAAATTGCGGGGCTGTAAATCTATCCATGAAGGTCTTACCTTGCCTGGGTATCCTTGACCACACATATGATGGTTCCATTTCTGTAATACTGGCTAACCGGACTCTGAAGGCCTGAACTAATGGACCAGGTAATCCCATTGCCTACCTATGTTTAGTACCAGTCAACGACATCAGGTGTGTCCATAAATGTAGAAACCTCCGTCAGTTTGGTTTGGGAAACTCTTACACTGTAGCACTAGTCTCCACTATCATAGATAAAGACCTTACCTTCAAACAAAGAAAAAGGTTGATGAGCTCTTTGAGATATAATGAACTTTTTCTTTTTGTTCAGGTTGTCTTCAGGAAGCTGAACGAAGACGTGAATAATGTAGAGATAAGGGACGCCCTACTAATACATTAACGTCTCTACCAAAGGAGCATGGTGTAGGAGGCTCATGTCATGAATGAACTTAGGAGGCTTTCAATCTCAGGGTTGTTGGTACCTTCCCAAAGCTATTGGGATTCTCCTCTTCTGCTTGTTCAAAAAAAAGTATATGGGAGCCATCATGTCGTCATGGATTAACATAAGCTTAATTCAGTAAAGCGAAAAATAGCTGCCACCTTCTGCAGCTCAATGATATTTTTTAGCTCCTAGTAGGGGCCTAATTCTTTTTCACAACGGATCTTGTCAGCGGGTACTGGCAGATCAAATTGGCTCTCAAGGATTGAGCCAAGTTCACCTTTATTGTAAATAAAGGGCTGTTTGAACTGACATGAAAGCCAGAGGGTCTCTGTAATGCCTGGCCACTTTCCAGAGAGCTATGGGTGGGTTCCTGGGTGATTTAAAGATGTCTTGCATCCTATTCTACCTTGATAATATTACTGTCCTTACATGACCTTCAACAGTCACTTTAGCATCTTCTTCAGGCTTAATATCAAACTCTGAGGAGCTCCCTTAACGCTCAATTTCACTAAATGGTCAATTTTTTAACCTGAAATGGAGTTTCTAGGGGCACAAGGTCGCTAAATAAGGAATTCAGCATTTTTCTACGATATCGCCGCCATAGAGAAAATGATGCCACCTCAAAGCTTTGGGACATTCAATTGTTCCTAGGCATGGTAGTGTATCAAAGGCAATTTATACCCAGTTCTCTAATATGGCTGAACCCTTATGTATTTGCTATACAAGAACGTACCCCTTTGAATAGACCCCAAACATGATCATGTTTTATTCTTATTAAATCTTCACTCATCTACCATCCTGTGCTAACCCATCCAAACTTTGACCAGCCCTTTGTATCATTTACAGATGCCAGCGACGTCGCCATAGGGACCATCCTAGTCCTACTGGATAAACGCCAAGTCAACCAATCCATAGCTTATCTCAGAAAATTTCTAACAAAAGTGAAAGATTTATAGCGTCACTGTAAATTATATTTTTGCTGTATTGCTCGCAGTCACGCACTTCCAACCATACTTATATGGGAACCATTTAACAATTGTCACCAATTGCGCTTTCTTAAGGTGTATCCAGCAGATGAAAGATCCTTGATGGTCTTTTAGCCAGGTGGGCCCTCCAGCTGCAGACCTCAATTTTTAATAGTGCATTGGGCAGGCATGACCCATCAAAACGCAGATGGTCTACCAAGATGCTGACCATTGCTGTGGTTATTACCTAAAGAGGACCGCTTGTATGACATGATTGGCTGACTAGAGCAATGGGAATTTAAATCCCCAGAAATGATGAAGGTGCTACTCCCAATGGCTCAGAACACTCAAATACAAGATGGCGTATTATATAAAAAGGTCAAGAGGAAGTGTCATCCTTATCTATGACCCTCCTTGAGGACTGAAGTTAGTATGAAAGGTATGCTCATGTAGGACATGGGGTCAAGAAAACATGAGTGGTTACAAACAACGCTACTGGGACTGGATTTTTGAAAATACTTAGGAGGTTTTTAGATGCTTGCTTTACATGTAGACCTAAGACTGGCTGAACCCTTAATTCTAGCATAAAGTTGTTGCCCCATTCACTTCATTTAGCTTTGTTAGCGTGGATGTCATAGGAACCTTATCCATGGGTCTCCATGGCCATCACTACATAATCCTAGCCATCGAGCATCTCATTAAGTGGGTTGAAGCCATCTTGGTACCTGCTGCCACTGCCAAGGCTACCGCCTTATTCTTGTTTCTCTCCGTTTTCACCCAACATGGTTGCCCCAGAGTTTTGCTATCATAAAACAAATTATAGCGCCATTCCCAAGTTCTTTAAGAATTTACCTCCCTATTAAACAAAAGCCAGCTTTTTACTGACTTTATAACCCTTCAACAAAAAGTGTAGTCAAATGGGTGAATGACATTCTAGTTTACATTATCCATAAAATGGCTGCCACAGACCTCATGTGATGAAATCATTGCCTGCCATCCGCTTTACTAGACTTTTGGATCTCTGCCATTGAGTGATCAAAATGTTGCCATTCCAAACACTTTAAGGTAGGGAGCCTTGACTGTTAGAAGCGTCCGCCTTTGATAAAGTTTGCCTCTTCAAGTACTGCTGAATTGATAATGAAAGCGCTAGCCGATGAGATAATTAGGCTACAGGTGCTAGTCACTCATGTGAAAGTTACCCACTACCAAGGAAACTACTCAGTCAAATCCAAACATCTCGCTCACCCCTTATGCCATATTAAGGGCACATATAATCTATCATCACCACCTTTGAGATCATCCAAATAAGTTAGATACTTTCTGATCAGTTCCCTACCATGTACTCTATAAGGCTTTCTCTAAATCTCCATTGCTGATGTCATTCAAGAAGTGGTAGTCAACCGCATACATGATATGTTCCTGCGCCCTTATGTTCCCCTCTGCCAGGATCTTGAGGGGGAAATGTCAGCATTTGAACTCCAGAACGGCTTAAATTATCTTAGGATTAGGATTAAAATGTTTAATCATCCCCAAACAGGAATGAGCCTTCCTGAATTAAATGTATTTTGAACAAATGAGCCTTTTTCTCTAACCGGGCATAAATAATAAATAAAAAAGAACTTTTAGAAGATGAGACTCCGTCTCAATGCCAGCAGTTAACATCTGGACGCCCTTGCTTAATGGGAGGTTACCAATCATAAAGTTAATAGAAGAGAAAGGCCACAGATTAACCTCATACTGGATGAGAAGTTTGAATCCCGATTGAAGAAGACTAGAGTTCCCCATTTGTCACAAGGCACTTCTGATCCTACATAAATCAGAAGCTTTTAACAAAGATAATACTTATCTTCTTAACAAATTTGTAACTAGATTCTCTTTGCATAGTTATAGTAATTGGTATTATAACCCAAGATATTGCATATACTGGACCCTGAAGAAGCGTAATTGCTATGTCATCGCCTCTCTTTAGCCATTCTGAAGAACCAAGACATTCTAAATATATTTCCAAGCTTCTATTTATATGACTCCAGGCACTCAATTTCGTGACATGCAGTTTTTATGAAAAGCCAAAAAGGAGATCAGTTAACCTCCAAGAGGGCTTCCTTAAAGTGCAGCATTGAGTTCACAGTATACTTAACCACCTTAGGGTATAGCTAAATATTGGGTATAGCCTTAAACGGTGATGTAGCAGCTGTAACGCTTTGTCTAAGATGAGCTAATTTTTACAACTAAAGTTTGGATCAAGATAGATTCGTTAGAAAAACTCATTAATAGCTTTGTCTTGGTTAAGGCTAATCACCACTAACTCATGTCTCTGGTTCGCCAAGATTAAGTAACTCCTAGATTCCCAGAGTAAAGAAATCTTAGCGTCAGACCAAGTGCAAAAAGTCATTAGAAATGGGACCATGTTATCTTGTGAGTTTCAGTTAAGGAAGTAAGAGATGCTTAAATTTTTGTTGGTTGATCGCCATCTACAGCGCACTTTCATAATAATATAGGAAAAATAAAATACTTCCTATACCTGGGAAATACTTTTTTAAAAGAGATTTATTAGGTGAGATGGTGTCAATTTGTTAGCGCAACTTGTTTAACCCATTAATAACAAGTTATGCCCAGACATGCGCTGCATGTAGGGACATTTTAGTAGTTTAATTTAGGGTGAACTACCTGACATTAATGTTATATGAGAGGTTATCTTTCAAATTATGAGTTGAGGCTACTCATTGACAAGGACTCAGTGTTTCAACACTTGTATGGAGTTTTGAGGTAAATAAAAAAGGTATTGTAGTCCACCTACATGGTGGTCAAGGTTCAATGAAACTCACAAGACCCTAGCAGGGAGCACGGTTTTTTTCTGGAGGGGAGAATACAATCATACTGTCCCTGAATTGATCTAGGTTTTATAAAGACCCAGGCGTAGATATTGCTCTTTATATATAGTTTACATATACAACTTAAGGTAAAAACTTTTTTGATTGACAGTTATGCTTATGTTACACTATAATATAGCAATAATGATTAATATTTAGCTACCCAAAAATAACCCAGCTGTATGCCAATTTTCTTATTTTATTCAGTTAATGCTATTATATAGCTTAATATAAGTATATTTAAAAATTAAGGAATTATTCTCCTCAGTTGTATAGATAAACTATATTTAAATAAAATTACGCCTGAATCCTAGAAAGCCTAAATCAATTCAGGGATGGTTGGGTTGTATCCTCCATAGCAACACCCCTGATGAAAGCTAAGTTTTCCTTGGCGCATCATATGTCTGACAATAATAAACTTGTCTTAAATGGTAGCTAAGAGATATTATCATTTTCTTAAGACTTTACAATTTGGCAAATAACCCATGCGTATAATAACTAAGGTGAAACCCCTAGCTTTTCTTGGGCTTATATTTTCTAGACAATCCTGTTTCTTATTATAAGATTTGACATTATATATGACTTTTTCTTGGAATTTCTTTTTAAACTGTGTAAGTTGTACCAAAAAACATAACCATTGTATGATATCTCCAGTGATGACACTATTGGGACTAGTGTATAAAAGTTTTTTACTTTGATAGTTTAATGGTTTCTAAGCAAAGTAAGATTTTTGGATGATATTATAGTTTTAGATTTTTCAAAGTATATTGTCCAGTTCATTTTATTGATATACAATTATACGTTGTATTAGCATCAGCGGGCTTCCTAGTAATATTAGATGTCACTAGGGCTAATTTGCACCTTTACAATACTTAAATAAGACTTGTATGGTATAACGTACTTTATTTACTAAAATGAGTAAATATCTAAAGTCTTCTAATTAATACGTCTTCATTATTGGTATCATCATCCTTGATCATCAAAATCTTTTACTAACCTTTATGGGAGCTTTTTCTTTATCTGGAATAGGGATCAGACCCTTTATACTCAATGAGGGAGTCTCATATCAATAAAGACTCTTTATATCCTTGGAAGTAAAGGTCTAATCAATGGATTTATTGGGCGGTGGTTTTTGTTGGTTGAGAGTTGACTCATCAGAGGTTATATTTATGTCTGAAATAATAAAACTCGGTCTCTTTCAACAATACCTTCTTCAAGATTGTGTTAAAAGGGTACATAACTTTAAAGAAACCTTTCATAAACTCAATAAACAATCCCCATATTATGTGAAGCGATGAACTAATCTGGGCTTCAGCAGTATATCACTTAATAGGTTACAGACCACAAAACATCAAGTTTATGGGCTCTACATCCATATCGTTTAAGGTAGAAGAATATTAAGTCTCCCCAAATTGAGATTCAGGATAGATGAGGTTACATGTATTGTATTGTTTTTTTTCTCTTCTGTTAATAGTCCCTAGGAATTTTTCCGCCAGAGCATGTAGCCTAAACACCTCCTCTGCCAGTCTCCAAATAGCTAGATCAGCTGTGTCAGGTGTATAAGTTTCCAATATGGGCTGAACACTAGAAGGCAACATGGGGTCTTGACTGTATAGAGCCTTAGATGAAGACATACTAATAATTTAGTGATAGCTTTTATAGTAAGCCATCAGTGCACAGATGGATGTTCACTTCATCATGACAAATTAGTTCATGCCTTTTTATGGAGTATAGAGATAAGCGTACCATTAGCTCGCTCTACAGTCCCATTAGTAGAAGAATGATAGGGGCTGTTAGGGCTTGATATGTCAAAATCAGCAAGTTGTGTTTGGTTAACACCTGGGACACAAAATTTTACCTTCATCAGATAAGAGAACGTTTGGGATACCATGCTTGGTAAAGATTTGCTTGATCAAGGATGAGGAAGTTGATTAAGCAGTGGTGGAGAATGCCATTATGGCGTTAGCCCATTTTGTGAAGTGATTTATGGAGAAAATGATTTATTTATGTCAATACATGGCAATTAGCAAGGACCCAATTACAACAATAGTGATTTTGGAAAAGTGTGAGGTTGACCTAACAACTTGATGTTGATAAATTATACTGGAAGGACCTTGGCTTGCACATATAAAGAAAGGAATTAATAACTTCCTTGTTTTAACAGTCATTTCTTCCAAGTAGCATTGATCCTCAAATCGCTTATAGGTTCTTTTAGAGCGCCATAACCCATGGTTGTATGAGCCTTTAGGACATTAGAGGTACTAGCCAATAGAAATTTGTAAGAAAAAGGTCATCTCTACACGTTTATATAGAAACTCTTTTTTTGATTTAATAAGTCATCCGTCTTATTTGTTCTTGAACATCAGGGTTATCTTTGTCCCACATCTTGGGTCGTCCAACTAACTTATAATTCTCGTCTTTATATGAAGCATTTAATTATAGTATAGGTAAGTGGGATTTTCCATCAGCGTTCTAATGGATAGCTTCAGCTTGGTAACTATAGAGAAGCATAATTCTATAGCTCAAGGGGCTATTAAGCAATGCCGTTGGGTCCTTCATCTTCTGAAACCAGCTTAATGATGCATGACTGTTTACAATTGTGAAGTGGTTTCTTGTAGAATAAGGGATAGAATCTTGATGGCCAGCAGCACAGCAAGAAACTTGTGTTCTGTAACGCTATAATTTCTTCATCATTGGTTAAAGCTTTACAAAAATAAGCGATAGGGTAATCACCTTGATTATAGTTGAGTTGCACCAATTTTGCTCTGATTGCAACATCACTGGCATAAGAGAAAAGTTTAAACGGCTTGTCAAAATCTGTAGTGTTCTAGTATTGAAGCTTACATTAAAGAATCACTTAGAGAGAAAAAGCCTGCTGTTGAGATTCTTCCTAATGTAGTGGAATCTTTTTGTGAAGGAATAAACCAATGGCTTGTCAGATTCAGCAAAGTAAGAAATAAACTGTCAACTGTAACAGACCATTCCTAAAAAGACCTGTATACTGCACAAGCTATTTGGCTGGGACATCTTTTGAATGCTAAAAACCTTATCATTAAAAGTTTAAAACCTTTGCGTATACCTTGTGGCACAAAAATTCCATTTCCTTATGAGAAAAACTACACTTGGCAGGCTTTAGCTTCTAGGAAGCTTCTGCATTCAATTGAAGACCCTTTCTTGGGTCTAAATCTATCATTAAAGGTACGGGAAAACAATTTAACAACATTCAAATAAACAATTTGTATGACATTTTGAGGTCTCCTAGCATTTTGTCCATTTTCCGTTGAAAGGTTACATGAGCGTTGCACAACACCTGGGGCATATTATCATATTGAATAAGCTTTTACTAGAGACTAGTGCGCATATCTCTCTGTCTTCAGGAGTAAGTTTGATCTTCCAATATCTGATGGTAAGATTTATGGCAGAGTTAAGATGGGAACTGGCCAAAGGTCTGAATAGTTATCAATTTAGAGTAGCGGATAGCTGTCCTTATTAGTTATCACATTAAGTCACCTGTAATCCATCGCTACTTTATGGCCTTCATCTTTCTTACAGAATAGTAGTAGGGGACAGGCCCATGGGCTCTGAGATTTCAACATGCTGCCTCCATTAAGTTTTTAACTATAAAGCTACTTGGTCCTATTTATCTTCTGATTTATAATATAATGGCCCAAAAGTGTTGAGTATCATCAGTCTTCACTTTGTGTTAATCTCCCTTCATCATCCAATATCATCTGAGTATTTTTAAGTAGTTGACATACTCTTCAAATTAAGGAATCCACATGTTGTCTAATAAGATTAAGAGAATCACCAAATTTTGCAACTAATCATGCTATGATGAGGGATTTATCAAGCTCTAAGTCAGAGATCTGGAATCAGTGATGGATCCAACTAAGTCAATTAACAAAATACTGACATAGTTTTTTTGTATGATTTTGTATCAATAAATGAAGTTGGTTAGTGGAATTTGCCACCAAGGCAGTAATAGGTCCTTAATACGTGGGATCAACTATGCCAGAACATATCAGAGGCTCACATACAGAAGATTTTGGTTTCTCCATGAACCTCCAATAGATGAGAAGAAGGTATAGGGACTTGTATTCCCGTTTCCATCAAAATATGAGATTAAAGATAAATGATGACCTTATTGATTAGGTAATGGCTTTTTTCTTGAAAGTATACCGTGGATGATTGTAGTTTAGTTTTTGACCCCACTACATTTATTCCAGCCTCTCAATGGATTTGGGATGCTCCAATAAGCAGCTTTAGTATTTCTCTTCCATTTCTCATTTGGAAGGTTCTTAGTGATTAGCAGAACTTAATACCCCAGTATGGAGAACTACTTATCTTTGTGACTGGTTTTAGTCAAACTTGACCAGTAACTGCATGCCTATTATTAGGTCATAGCTTTATTTCCAATACAATCTCTAGTGCAGGCAATACTAGGGGCTCAAATTGAGTGGGCGATGACAAGCAAGCCCCAAGAGATCTAATTCAGGAGAGTCCAGCGTTTCATATATAAATTTGCACTACAAATGGGAGCAATCTTTTTCCACCTCATAAGGCGGGATGATAACTTTAACTGGGGAGCTAATTCAACAATATCCAGTGCCTTCACCTTTTGCACTAACATTTCAACACAAGTGACGTTGGAGTTAAGGCAAGAAAACATATTTAGCATTGGATACAATAGGCTCATCAATGGTGTCAGTGAGTTTTTTCAAAGAAGAATAAGATGAATTAAAGAATGTTTTTTCTAACTATAAAATAAGTGATTTTGAGTCCATCAGGAGTAGACATGATGAAGCATTTGGCTCTAGGGGATACTGAGTAAGTTGTTGCGGCGTAGATTCATTAGCTTAGGGAGCCTCACGCCCTAGACTGACATTTATTTACCATCTCATCTGATTTCTTATTCCAGCACTAACTTCCTTGATGATTTAAGGACCTATAATAGGAGCAGTGTCGCGTCTGGATTACTGATTTGGGTTTCATCCAATGCTATGGATATGAGGTTAAAAACATTTATTAAATGAATAATGACTTGTCTCCAGTTTAGTAGTTCCATAATAGGCTCATTGATGCCATTGTTTGATTTAAAAGCTTCTTGGCTCCTTGGAAGTGGATCACGATGTTTCAGTCAAAAGAGAAAGCAATATTACAGCAGCTATTGCATTGTTTAAATACCTTATTACAAGAGGCTAAGTTCTACCTTCATAATAGAAATGGTTAGAAAGTTTGAATAGGATTCCTCTTTTTTCGATGTATGCACATGAAAGCTTTCTATTGATTAGACAGTGTCAAGTTGCTACTTTTTTCTTTATATAAGGACCGCCTTTACATGATACCTGGAGGTGCATTCACTGGAGTAATCATAACTATATTTCTGTCACTATTGTCAGGGCAGGTCTGGATATGTTGAACTTTATGTCTGTTAATGGCTAGCTCCATGGTCCCTTTTTTACATAAATAGGAAGGTCTTAATGTTAACCCATACCAGGGACATATTTATTTTTAAGTAAGGCTTAAAGAAGTTAACAGTTCCTAGAGAACATAAATATCTGGGTGAGGATCTTTCAGTTTCTGAAGGTTCGTCTCAAGAAGATCATGTCATGTGAGTTAGATCAATTTGTTGTTATTTAAAAGAGATATCCTCTTTAAGTGTTTCACCTCATTCATTAATGTAAGCTGTTGCAGTCTTAGATATAATAGTCTAGTGAAATTTATATATCATTAGTAGTCTTTTCAGCAAGTTTATGCAATATGTCTTCTCTTGACATTTAAAAACCTGGAGTAGGAGGTAATTTAATAATCTTGGCATCTAAAATACAATGATAGGTTAGTTGACTAGCGGTCATGTATGTACACATTTTTTAATAGCGGCAATATTTTTGAAAAGTGCATTTAAGGTCTAGTTAGCTTTGAGATAGTTTCCTGTAATGTCCATCCAACTCCCACAAGCCACCCCCTCAATTAATATTCCAGGTTTTAATCTAGGATTCATTGTCCTCTTCTTGGGTTGTCTCAATGTGCAGAGGGTTCCCTGGAGGTCCTGGGGCCCTATGAGCTTCTGGGTCATTCTGGGTCTTGAGGCCCTCCAGGGCTAGTGAGTCCTGGAGACCTCCTTGAACGCGCGCTTTAGAGGCTGGTTGGGTAATGACTTTTTTATTGAGCTTGTGGATCCATTCTAACTACTTAATCTGTGACTCATAAGTTTGATATTGTTCATTCAATTGGGCTAATAATTTGGCCATAGCTGTACAATTAAACGGTATGGTTGCTAAGGCATTAGCAATATGCTAAGTAACTTTATTGCAAAATGATTTCCAACTCTATTATAGATCCAGATAATTTGATTATGTAACCTTTCAATCTAACTTTGATTACCTAGAATGTCTTCTTAGTTGTTCCAACTAAAATTGGAAGCAGTCTCATATAATTCAAGAGTTGGTAATAATTTTATGGGTAATACTAAATTGTCTTTGGATCTACATATGATGCAATCCCAGAAGCTTCAGTTGATGGTGGAGTGCAGGATATACAAACAGTCGGTGATATTAATCATTTCAGGCAACTCCCACTGCAGTACTTTTTAAGGGTAACATTAGTGTATAGGACATCAATTACTCTAGCCTGGGTGGAATGGCTTCAATTAGATTGCCCTTCAAGTTAAAGAGTTTAATAGAGTAAAGCTTGCTGGTTTTCGCTACCTTAGCTGATTAGTTCTGATAGGTGAATCATCAGGGACTTAAAGGGTAAATGCAATGGCGCCCTAATTCGCAAAGTTCCCATATTATGAAAAGGTATTCTTGTCACTTGTAGTGGACCCTTCTTGTCAACTCACATTTTCTTCCATTTAGGGAATGTTATCACTGCTAAAAATATTTTTTATCAGCAAGGTATATATTCACTGGGTATCCTTGGAAGGTACATGGCAGGTAGCCCCAGTTTTGTATCTCCAGATTTTATTACTGGTTCCTTTAAAGACTAAATGATTCTTAGTTGTATATATGCCAGCGGTCTTCCTGTTGATTTTAACTGTCACTGAGCAGATGTGCACTTTGGAAATACTTTAAACAGACAAAATATGAAAAATGTACTTCATTTACTTAACAAAGGGATAACTATAGTCTTTGAAATACATGCCTTTATTCAGAATAATGCCCTTTTATCATCACGATCTTTTCTCAATTTTTGAGAGAGTATTGTCTTTATTTTGTAAGGGATCAGACTATTTGTATTCAATGAGGAAGGTTCAGAATTAATAAGACCCTGAGTATCCTTAGATGTAAGGGTCTAAATTAAAGAATTAATTGGCAATGGTTTCCGTTGATCAAGGGAAAAAATCATTATAGTCTTGGTCATATCATATCTGATCTAAGCTTTGCCTCTCCTGAAAGATAGGCTCAAAGGTTTTGAGTAAGAGGTTTTTTTAGATTTATTTTGAGCCCTAAAAGTTTTATTTTGTTGCTTTAATTTGTTAAACTCAACATTGGGGCTAATACTAGGGCCATGCGCTTCCAGTTAGCCCCACGCATGTTGATTGGCAGGTTGGTATTGTCTTAACTCTATATTGACATCATATTGAAAGATGCCTAGCTTTACCGCAATTCACATGCTCTGATTGGTCAAACATCTCTAATTCATCAACAGATAGGCTATAAAGTTTAATAATTTGGGTTCATAAGATCTGAATAACTCATGGCGTTAGAACATATTAACCAAGAACTTTTTAAATCATACCAAACTTGAGGAATTAGCTTCTCCTATACCCTTAAATCATCAGTGGCAAATTAAGTAATTAGCTTTAAGTATATCTGCCACATTCTTATTGCCTACGTTTAGAGTATGCAAAATAGGCATCAAGGTTATAATGTCAATACTAACAATTTGGAATATTTTGTAATTTTATTGGTCTACCAAATTCATGTTTAAAGGAAAACGATTCTTTGACAATTTTAATTTATAAAGCTATATGATAAAAAATAATGAGATATCATAAAGTAACAGTATATGAAGTATTGCAGAAGGTTACAAACAATGTCTATCCATAAGACATTTCTTATTTTAAGCTTTTTACCATTAGGTAATGCTTAAATATTTTAAAATATGATATCAAATAAGTGGAACCCTTTTATAGGTTACCTGCGGCAATTATGTACTTTTGTTTGATGAGATACTTTTAAACCAATGAAACATTAGAGTATATCATTAAACATCAGTTATAGAAAGTTATTTATCTTTTTGGTGGCCATCTGATTGTTTGAGGGTTGTTTATGATATACCTAAGTATTTAAATAGATTAATAATGATTTATTGTTAAATATGTCGCTTATAGGATATCTTATTTAGTGTCAAAACTTTAGTGGAAAATGTTTCAGTATTTTACTATCACATTGCTATAAACATGTTAGATATAAAAAAATTAGCTTAGTAGCTACTGAAATTACCGCATACAAATGTAAATTTTAAATTTATTGTGGGGAAGGCCGACCATGGGACAGACACTTCCGAATATGACTCAGACGAGACAAAACTCAGTACCAGGTGAGGCACCCCAGAGAAGCGATGCTATCTCTTGTTGCCATCGGGAACGCCACTTATGGGAAGGGGGAGGGAACGTGTGTAGGGGGCGTAGCCACTATTGAGCACGTGTGGAGGAAGGGGTCTGATTTGATGAACCAGACTGGGAACCAGGAGGAGACCAGCTGCCGGCGACGTGGTGGGAGATATCCAAACATCCACGCTTGAAAGTGATCCACCAAATGAGACCAGAATCTGTGGACAGCTTCAGGGAGGGCGGGGATGGATCCGGCGATGGCATCCAAGACAATCAAGTGGATAATCCACATGGCAATTGCAACCACCAGAGCACGAAGGGAGGGTGGGAGGGGGAGGCCATTGATGAAGCAAACATATCTCTTGACAGACTGAAGGGATGTGTTTGATCCTGGCCTAGCAGACGTTGGACTTCGCGCCATATTACTTTAGAGGTGGGGCACTTCTCCAGGCGGTGAAACAGCGTTCCATACTGGCCACACACGACACAGGATGAGTGTAAAGCATTAGAGCGCTCAGCTGTACGATACACCCGCCTCAGGCAGCGCCACACATGGGAACGGACTTGAGGCTGCAACAGAGGATGGTGTGCGTATTTCCAGATAGTCTTTTATTCTCAGTGGAATAAGGGATGTCCATCATGTCCAGGTAGTCCACCCTGGATAGGACTTGGGGTCAAATGGGGATCACGCCATCATGGATGGGTAGCCCCTGTACCTCTTGTGTGAACTGAGGAGAGGGGCGGCCTCTTTGGGTTGTATGTCCACTAATATGAATTCTCCACTCTGCGCTTCGCATGGAGAGTAGGATTCGTTTGTAGTGGGTTTTGGTCCCGTGAGGACCTGTGGCCGATGTGTGTGATGCGAGGTATTTCATCAGGGAGTGGGGGTTTGATGGATTGTTAAGGCCCAAGGCTCGGGAGAAGTTGGAGTGGGCTGCGCGGGACCAGTGTTGGGATGGGAGTGTAGGAGCAGTGACGGCCGCAATCCAGGTGCCTAGGATCTTGGCGGCATGGGCTTTGAAGTCAAGTAGGCCCATTCCACCATGATGATGAGGGCCAAACATGACCTCTAGCCGTACTGGTGGAGGGCGGCCTGACCAAAGCCAACCTTGTAGCAAAGCATACAGGGATTTGAAGAAGCTTGGGGAGAAGGGGATGGCGTGGGCTCCAAACCAGACTTTGGATAGGAGCATAGAGTTGGCAAGAACAACCCTGCCAGTGATGGTAGTAGGGTGGGCTCTGAGAGAGGCGATTCGCTTCGTCACGTTGTCCAGTATATGGCCCTCCATTACTGCTGACGCGTATCCTCCTGCCTCCAACCACACGCCCAGATGGCGTACCAGTCCTATGGTAGGTCGCGGCACAAAGGGGAGCACCAGTGGAGTGGTGTGTTTTGAGTTATTAAGGCGTGGACTTGGGCGAGCAGCTGGGCTGGGTTGGGAACTACTTGCTGGGGCCCAGCAGTTCTGAAACCAACCAAGGAGGATGATTTCGGTTTTGGAGGCGTTCAGTGCCGCGTTGCTTACCCGGGAATATTCCTGGATGAGGGCTTCAAGCGCGCGTGCATCTTTGTTATTAGACACCCCCACCACGCAATCATCTGCAAATGCCATCATCTTGACTGGGGTTTGGCCTGGCACATGGACCCCAGTGAGTTGGGCATTCACATTTCGCAGTAGTGGGTCAAGGCTGAAGTTGTATAAGAGTGGGCTCAGGGGTCCCCTTGTTGCAAGCCCCTTTGAGGATGGACTACTTCCATTAGGAAACCTGGGCCGCGCACAGCCATTGTTGCAGATTCCGTGAGCAGCATCACCCAGTTAATGAAGCGGGGAGGTAGGCGGAATTGTTGGAGGCAGGCCCTAGGGTATTCCCAGTTTACTCTATCATAGGCCTTTTGTTGGTCCAAGAATACAAGTGCCCCAGAGGCTGTGGACTGACACACATTAGCCACAGAGTGCACGTTATCCCAAATTGACCTTCTGGGGATGAAACCGAATTGTTCTGGAGAGATGGTGGCAGATGCTACAGTCCCTAAACGGTTAGCCATGATTTTTGTTAAAATTTTGGTGTCTGTGTTTGTTAGAGAGAAATGGGCGCCAGTTGGCTAAGTCTAGCCTATCCCCTTTCTTGAAGAGTGTGACTGTAAAAGCCTCATGTCCTCCTGGTAGGAGGCGCGTTTCCAACAGGCTTTGGTTGAGTGAGGCTAGCAGCAATGGGGATATGTATTTAAAATATTTTTTGTAGAACTCATATGGAATGCCATCTGGGCCTGGGCATTTTTGGTTTGCGCACTGCGAATGGTAGTCCATAATTTGTTCAGGAAAATTAAATTCATTATTTCTGGGTATCGGAAAACGGTGCAGATATGAGCTCTGTCGAGAAATTCCGCCATTTCAGCCAGCTGAATTGGTTCAGCTCAGTATAACTCGGAGTAATATCTTTGCACTTCGATTGCCACTTTGGCCAGTGTGTTCATGATAGAATTATCTGATCTTCGCACCTGTGTGCAGGCCACACTCTGGCATGGTGCAAAAAAAATTTTGAAGAAGTATGCGGTGCACTTGTCGCCTTTAGTGATGCATGTGGCCCTGTATTGGACACAAACCTGATGTTTGTGTTGCCTTTCAAGTGCGTTGAGGTGGGCTGCTGCCTCCGCCCACTTCTGGCCCCATGCAGGGCTATATCCTGAGGCTGGAATGTTGGACTCCAAGTGGGCCAATTCTGCCAGCGCGCGCAATATAACTGCCGATGTGGCTCATGAGCGTCTGGATGAGAGATGGCGATAGTGGCGGATGGTGTCTTTTTTGAAAGTTGCCCATGTGGAAATGGGGTCCGCGCAAAATGGTGCAACAAACAATTTTGCCAAAGTTGCCTCTTCCACCCACGTGGAAAATCCTGGTGATGCAAGCTCTGGGGGGCAGATTTTGCACCAATGTGGGGCCTTTGCAACTGTGACGGGTAAGTGGTATGTTATCGAGACCAGTCGGTGGTTGGAGAATTCTATTTTCATTGTTTTGAAGTGGGAGATGTGGGGTTGGAATTTCGCCGGTGCTAGAATAAGGTCAATGCGGGTCATGGACCTTAATTGGCTGTTGTGGATGTGGGGATGTGTCATGTTTTCGAGCAGTGGGGCATGTCGCGGCAGCGCATCCATTAACCCAAGGGTGGCTTTTAGAACGCGTAGTTCTACATGACCCTGTGGGGCGTGGGGTGAAGGTGGCCACCAGTCCGTTGGTGAGGTTAGCCAACAGTTCATGTCACTGATTAGGAAAGAATCGGGGGGTAGTGGGAGGGATTTGAC